>JAGDYQ010000059.1:3372379-3470049 GCA_021962125.1 Bulinus truncatus | reverse complement strand
TATAGCTTATATAGTAAAAAACGGTACTAAGGCCCCTTTTACGGCCCTGAGAGGTCAGATCGCGAAATGGAAAAAAGCCAAGACCTACAAAATGATATATACATCATAGGTCTAGGACTTATGGTTGTTGAGATCTAGGGTGATGACGGACGGACAGACAGACAGACAAAACGGGGACAATAGAGCATTTTTTTCGAAAATGCTCTAAAAATTCTGAGCGAAATTGGACAACCCAAAAGAAAATACAGAAATTTAGATGGGTAATAGACAAAAAAGTAAATAGTTCAATAAAATATATGAATTAAAATGAGTGATATCAGACATATTCTTAAATTTAGCCTTTTATTGATTAACTGTGATAAATATGGCATGCACTTAATTCAAATATAAGCCTGGGGGACCTGGGGGCTAAGCATTCTACAGCAGGGGCTATGCGATAGCAGGGTGGGGGCAGGTAATACATTTTACTAAGTAGAACAAATAAGCAAAGGGGGCCAGACGAAACGAAGGGGGGCCCGGCCCCCCCTACGCTACGGGCCTGGCGACAACATTAATAAGATATTGGCCGGCTAGCCAACATTAGACGCAACATTTATAAGACATTGGCCGGCTAGCAAATATTACACGTAACATTTATAAGACATTGGCCGGCTAGCAAATATTACACGCAACATTTATAAGACATTGGCCGGCTAGCAAATATTACACGTAACATTTATAAGACATTGGCCGGCTAGCAAACATTGGCGAAAACATTTATAATACACTGGCCGGATGGCAAACATCGGAAGTAACATTTATAAGACATTAGCCGGCTGGCAAACATTGGACGTAATATTCATAAGGCATTGGCTGGCTAGCAAACATGGTCCGTAAAATTTATAAGACTTTGACCGGCTAGCCAACATTAGACGTAACATTTATAAGACATTGGCTTTCTAGCAAACATGGGCCGTAACATTTGTAAGACATTGACCAGCTAGCAAATATTAATAAGACTAAAAAAAACCTATACTACTAATTTTGACCAAGATTTCAGGACACACATAGATAAACACAAGCATACACACAGAAAGTGACACTAGCTAACAGCTTTTTTAGAAGAAAATTGCGATTATACAAAATTATGTACACCTGAGAAACGGTTCATTTTATATTGATTTATGAATTAAAACATGAAGAATGTCTTAAGTAGGTAGTAAAAGTTTTTGCAACAATTGAAGTGTGCCACTCAGTTTTTTGTAACAATTGAAGTGTGCCACTCAGTTTTTTGTAACAATTGAAGTGTGCCACTCAGTTTTTTGTAGCAATTGAAGTGTGCCACTCAGTTTTTTTGTAACAATTGAAGTGTGTCACTCAGTTTTTTGCAACAATTGAAGTGTGCCACTCAGTTTTTTGTAACAATTGAAGTGTGCCACTCAGTTTTTTGTAACAATTGAAGTGTGCCACTCAGTTTTTTGTAACAATTGAAGTGTGCCACAAAATGAAAAAGGTTGTGAAGCCTTGGTGTCAAACTTATATGATTAAGAGCCCATTTTGATCTTTTGTTGTATATATCCACAAATGAAGAAAAATATAGACATGATTTTTTTTTAAAAAAGCAAATTTATTTATATTTAACAAATATTTTCCAATTAAACATGGGTGCGTTGACCAAATATATATTTGGTCATCTCGGGTCAAACGTTAGGCAACCCGTTAGACTAACTCCATTATGAATAAAACAAAGAGCAAAACTATCTCTCATTATGCAATAAAGAATAACTAAATGTAACGTGAACTGGGCTTTGTTTTTATCGAACAACAAATTATGAGTATATATAGAGATATATGGATGGGTGGGTGGGTAAGTAGTTAGAGACGCAGATAGATAGATAGATAGATAGATAGATAGATAGATAGATAGATAGAAAGATAGATAGATAGATAGATAGATAGATAGATAGATAGATAGATAGATAGATAGATAGATAGATAGATAGATAGATAGATAGATAGATAGATAGATAGATAGATAGATAGATAGATAGATAGATAGATAGATAGATAGATAGATATGCAGATAGGTCGGTAGATATAGGGGGTGAGTGAAAATAAATTTGAAACCTTTACGTAATAAATGAACGGCCTCTCTAAATAAAATATTCAATTACAAAAGGAATACGTATAGTGCGATTTAATTCTAATTACTTTTTAAAACATACGTATCAATTTCAAAGTCAATATCTAGTTTCATTGTCGTAAAAAATAAAGTTTGACTTTACTCTCGTTCGCGGGCGCTTTGGTTCCCTGAAATGGCCTTAAAGTTAAGAGCATCACGCTGTGCCGCAATCGTGGTGCACTCTTGCACAGCTTGAGAAACCCTGATATTCTGTGTTCAAGTACATAAACCAGGGCTACTCCTGAGTCGTCCAGTTATTAGATTGATACAAATTTCATTATAAACAAATTGAAAGATTGATTGTTTGATTGGTTATTAGATATATAGAAATGTAAATTGTTTTGGTCAAGATATAGAAATGTAAATTGTTTAGATAATTATATAGAAATGTAAATTGTTTTGGTCATGATATAGAAATGTAAATTGTTTAGATAATTATATAGAAATGTAAATTGTTTTGGTCATGATATAGAAATGTAAATTGTTTAGATAATTATATAGAAATGTAAATTGTTTTGGTCATGATATAGAAATGTAAATTGTTCAGATAATTATATAGAAATGTAAATTGTTTTGGTCATGATATAGAAATGTAAATTGTTCAGATAATTATATAGAAATGTAAATTGTTTTGTCATGATATAGAAATGTAAATTGTTTAGATAATTATATGGAAATGTAAATTGTTTTGGTCATGATATAGAAATGTAAATTGTTTAGATAATTATATAGAAATGTAAATTGTTTTGGTCATGATATAGAAATGTAAATTGTTTAAATAATTATATAGAAATGTAAATTGTTTTGGTCATGATATATAAATGTAAATTGTTTAGGTCATGATTAGAGAGACAAAGATATTAGAGAGATTTTAAAAAAATAATTAGAATAAATTTCAATTCGATCAATTGCTTCTTCATTAAAAATACATTAAAAGGACAAAATGTTGTATTCATCTCTATACTTATAAGACGCATTTGTTGTCTGTCTGTCTGTCTGTCTGTCTCTACCCTTATAACTCAAGATCCAGATAACTAAATAACGTGAACTTTGGTACAAGTACACATAATTACATGGGTAAGGTTATAGGACATGTTTCGTTTCATCTCAATGGGTAGTTTAATTGTAATAAATAATTTTTATTTTAGTATATTTTACTATATTAAAGTAATCTCGACGGCGCCATAGATAAAACTCTTCTGTGACGTCATTTCCCAATGATCGAATAGAACTTGCGCGCTGGTGCTGTACCGTGCCTTTGTGATGCAAAGAATTGTTGATGTTTTTTCATGCTTCCCGATTTGTACAGTTTGAGGAATGAAGAAGGATTTTAGAAGAAGTGTGAAGCCATAATAATATGTATATATATGTATATGTATATATATATATATATATATATATGTATGTATATATATATATATATATATATATATATATATATAGAGAGAGAGAGAGAGAGAGAGGGAGAGAGAGAGATAAAGCGAGAGAGAGTGGGGGGAGGAGAGAGAGGAAAGGATGGTTGGAGGGAGGAGGGAGGGGGAAGGATGGACGGGGAGAGGGAGAGGGGAAGAGAGAAGGAGTGAGGGAGAGAGAGGGAGATGAGAGAGGGAGGGAGAGAGGGAGAGAGAAAGGTAGGGAAGGAAAAAGAAAGGAAGGGGGGAGAGAGAGGAGTAGGGAGGGAGATAGAGGGCACTGAAAGTGAAGGTTACGTAAGAACGAGATCCGTACGGCGCGGAACTCTCGACTACTAGTCTTGAAAAACCCAAACCCTAGGAACGGGTAAGGGCTCGCAAAACGAAACTTGGCGGCATCGTCTCTGACGTGGGTCAATCGCATCGGACCTTTACAGTACGCGTGGCTGGTCGGGGCTGTTCGTCTGGAGGATTCCTGAGACCCACCCCCGGCTGGTACTATGGGGGCTGAGGTCATCCCTAGGTGCTGGCCGGCAGAAGACAATAAAGACTGCCAAAATCTGACCGGTAATTGGCGATCCAAATAGAAAGTAACGTTGGGCCTCCCTGCTCTGGGAGGCTCCCTGCTCTGGGATGCTCCCTGCTCTGGGAACAACGCGAAATCTAAAAGTGTCTCTTAGGTAATGCCGCTACCTACGCCACCAGCCCACCCCGCTCTGGAGGGCACCTGAACGCTCTTAGGTGAATGGTGGTGGGAAGCCCGCAAGGGAACTGCTAAATGCTCCCCCGCTGCAGGACGAGCGCGGGAAGTGAACCCTGGTGTACTCGATACTGTGACCGAACGCTGGTATTGCACGGAGCCAGCCCCTCGATGGCAGATCGGGGTTTCGAGGAAAAAGGTACGCCAACCCACTCTCATTCCGAGAGATCAGACATGTCCGGCGGTAGGCACGCCCCGGCACTGGTTTAACCTGGGTCGAGGCAAGGGAGGCAACTGAGCTGCTCTGCTTACTTGTCAGACCACCCAACCCGCCCCTCCCTGGGGCACCCGAAAAGCAAATGGAAAAGGACAAGAAAAGGAATAAAGCGGGTCTGGGCAGCACCCAAACATGCCTCGATGGGTGGTTAGGGGGCGGTAGGGCCACCATCGAAAAAAGTTCGACTACTCGCCCCGGTGCCACGACTTCGGCTGAAAGGTCTGGCACCGCAAAAATGGTTACTTTCGGCCCAGCTCGAGAACCACTAAGACGGATCGAAGGCACTGAGTGTCCACCGTCTGGTTTACCGGATAAGCGAACAGATGGGAGTCGCGTCCCATCACAGGTGAAGGCCAAGCTAGGTCAGGCAAGGCCCCTGGGAACAGTTGATTGCTCTGTCAACTTGACCCAGGCACGAGTGACCGCTGAACGGCGCTGCGAGGGAATTCGCACACCCTCACAAGAGGCTGTGGCAGGTCGAGCCCGGTCCCTGGCTAGTGTTGATTGCTCTGTCGGCACGAAACCAGAACGTACGACCACGCGGAGACGAGGGGGAGGCAGACCCCCAAAAGTGGCTGTGGCAGGTCGAGCCCAGTCCTCGGGTAACGCTGGCTGCTCTTCCAGCGGAAAACCGATCGTAACGACCAGCAGGGCACCGCTAACGGAGCTTGCTCCGCCGCTGGTACCCGGCGGGGAGATTGAGATGCAGGGCGGAAGGTTGTTGGCCTCTACCCCTGGGGAACCCTACCAAGGGCAACCCAGTCACTGTGCGCACCCCCGAGGTGCACCCCGACAGCACGGAAATCGACTCTGGCAGGGTGACAGAGAGGGGAGAGGCCACTCGCCGAACCCCACCGATGGTACCCTGCGCGACGAAAGAGACTGGGAACTGTCAAGCCCAGCCCTCGGCTATAAACGCTGATTGCTCTGTCAGCGGGAAGCCGAAAGTTGAGGAGAGCAGGTCACTGTTTCCGGGTGTAGCCGAAAGCTCCCCGCCTGAGGTGGCCGGCACCACAACTGACAAGCGAAGACTTGGGAAACGCTCTGGTAAGGCTCAATTCAGGATTGTCCACCTGAATGTCCGGGGTTTTATCCCCAAGAGCCTAGAAGTCGCAAAGCTTTTGAACGAGAATGACGTGGATGTTGCAATGTTACAAGAGTGCATCCTTGGACTTAGGACGGTCCACATCGCTGGCTATTCGTGCTTCCGTTGTGGGTGTAAGAACTGCAGGGGATTGGTGACCCTGGTCAGAAATACGCTAAATGCTCAGCCGAGCAGCGCCCACGGTCCACGCGGAAAAACGGATACGCTTGCGGTGGATGTTTATAAGGATGGGAGGAAGTACCATTGTGTCAACGTGTACAATCCCCCCAAGACGGAGCTCAGTCTAATAACAGCTGAGGATACTCTGCTTGGCACCTTCGTATGTGGTGATTTCAACGCCATGTCTCCGGCATGTGGTTATGAACGCACTGATGCGGCTGGCCGGAGGATTGAGGAGATTTGTAATATTACAAATTTAGTTAGGTTGCAGGACCACGAGTCTGTACCCACCTTGCTGCACGGTGCGAGTGGGAGCGAAACGAGACCCGACTTAACACTCGTCTCGGCTGACCTGGCCTGTAACACCTCTTTCCGCGTGCTAGATTGCATCGGTAGTGATCATAAACACGTTCTCGTCTCAGTGGATATTCCTCCACCTGAGAGAAACCCAGGAGCTAAGCACAGGTGCTGGGTTTATTCAAAAGCAAATTGGGACGCCTTCAAGGCTGCAGCTGACGCTGCCTTGGAGAGGGTAAATACCGAGTGTGGAACAGTCGACGTTGTTTACAAGGAGATCAATGAAGCGATCTTAGGTGCCGCACGTAGGACGATCCCAAAGAGCCTTCCGAAACGTAAGTTCAGACCATTTTGGACTACAGCCCTTGCAAGGTTAGTTCGGCAAAGACAAGCCGCTCGTAAGAAAGCTTGTCGATTGAAAACGGCTGAGGCGCGCCGTGAGTACAATAAACTAACTGAGCAAGTAAAAAGGGCGTCTGCTGAGGCCAAAAAGCAGAAATGGACTGATACATACGAGAAGTTGGATCTAAGGGAGAGCCAAAAGACGTGGAAATTACTGAAAGACTTGACCCAGGCTGGGACGATCAGAACTGGCGCCCCGTTGCAAACGGACTCAGGCCTGACGGCTAGCGATAGCAAGAAGGCCGAAGTGCTTAACAAGCACTTTGCAGAGATCAGCAAGTCGAGTAAGAAGAGTACACTGTCCAAGGCACTGGATAAAGTCCGACGAGTCAAAGAGAAGGCTGAGTTTGGCACGGAAAATCGAGACACGTTCAGAGCCCCATTCTCTGCCAATGAACTGGCATACACAGTCAGGAAGTGTCGCATGAGAAAGGCCCTAGGCAGTGACTTGATCAGTAATGAGATGATCACACACCTCGGGGCAGCGGGACAAGCAAAGCTTCTCCAGTTTGTCAATCGCACGTGGTTGACAGGAGAACTCCCTCAGAGGTGGAGGGAGGCTGTCATAGTGCCGGTACTTAAAAAAGGGAAAAAGACTGACCAAGCAGAAAGCTACCGTCCTATCTCCCTCACTTCGTGTGTTGGGAAAGTAGCAGAACGCATGGTCAACCGAAGGTTGATGTGGTTCTTAGAGGAAAAAGGGCTCATTACCCCAAAGCAAGGAGGCTTTCGGCGGGGTAAGAGTGCGATGGACATGGTCACGCTTCTCGTCCAAGAAATAGCCGACGGCTTTCAGAGAGCTGAGTCAACGGCGGTAGTTTTCCTAGATCTCAGGCAGGCTTACGATCGAGTCTGGCGTCCAGGACTATTGTTGAAGCTACAGCGGTTGGGTGTCACCGCTGAGATGTACATTTGGTTACGCAGTTTCCTCAGTAATCGTACTATCACGACACGCGTTGGAAGCAGCGTGTCGAGGAAACGGACGCTCGAATAGGGTCTCCCACAGGGCTCGGCCCTCAGTTGTACATTGTTCCTAGCCTTCATCAATGATCTGCCTACTGTATGCCGACGATTTAGCGATCTGGAAGACCGGAAAGAGTGCCTCAGTCCTTGAGAGAGCACTCCAGAAGGACCTGACTACGGTCGGCTGTTATACTAGGATGTGGGGGCTAGAGATTAACGTCTCGAAGACCGTCTACTCGCTGTTTACTATGGGCACGAGTATCCTTAAGGAACCATTTAGACTGGAGGTAGAGGGTGAGATTCTTGCTCTGGAACCTAAGCCCAAGTACCTGGGAGCTACACTTGACAGAAAGCTTACTCTCTGCACACATCTTTCGGAGGTTGCCCGCTGCGCCTCTGATAGACTGAATATTGTCAAAAAGTTGGCGAGCACGTCCTGGGGGGCTCGAGCAGATGTCCTGAGGTCACTGTACATGGGTGCAGTAAGGTCTCAGATAGATTACAGCCAGGTTGTGCAGGTCTATGGGTCTAAGTCCTCTTTAGAGGCCCTAGATGTTGTACAAAATCAGGCTCTCCGGCTGATCACAGGCACTTTTCGAACGGCACCCACAGCAGCGGTAGAAATCATGGCAAATGTGCCACCTCTGGGTATTCGTAGAGAGCAGGCCGTTATAACCGCGTATGAGCGGTTTATGCGGCAGGAGGAGACCTCTGTCCTAAGGGAGATGGTCGATGGCTGGGTGGAAAGGAAGCGGCTCTCGATGCAGTCTTTTATGCACCACGCAGTGAGACTCGCCTCCGAGATCAAGCTGCCGACTGACCGCCTAATGCTAGAGACAGTCTCTAGGGTCCCTCCTGGCGAGGCTTTCTACATGCCCGAGGTACGCACGACCCTGGTCGAAACCAATGCTGGGAACGCAAAGGATCGCCGAACCATCACGGATGTGGCTATGGAGATGATTGGAACCTATTCAGGGAACGCTATACTGGCCTATACTGATGCCTCTGTATCCAGTAGAGACGGCCGAACAAGCGCCTCGTTTGGGGTCCACATCACACTCCCACAAACTGGCTTTGTGAAAGACCATGCGGGCCTATGTGGGTCGCTCTGTGCTTACGAGGCAGAGATGACAGCCATTACTGAGGCAGTGGACCACATAGGAGAGTTAATTGGTGAGGGTACTTTGCCTGCTCTGGACATTGTCATTCTCACTGACGCGCTCTCTGTTCTCCAAGCTGTAAAAGGGACAGGGGAATGGCCGCTTCTGCTGGAAGCCATGCTGATGGCAATACAGGGTCTTGTGTCCCAACACCACGTGCATGTGACCCTTCAATGGGTTCCCGGGCATGCGGACGTGCCCGGAAATGAAAGGGCAGACGGCAATGCCAAGGCAATAGTCCAGTCGACAGATTCCCAAGTGCTGCCCGTGAGTGCAAGAAAGAGCTCATTTGAGGCAGCACGTTCCATGATCTGCCTCTTTGGACAATCGAAGTGGTTCTCGAGCTGGGCTCATGGGGTGAACGGAGTTAACGTCCGAAAGTTTCTGGAGCGGCCGTCCAAAACTGACCCGTGGTGGAAGCTCAGGCGTGTCGAGCAGGCGCTAATTGCCCAGTTCCGTACTGGGCACTGTCCTATTGGCGCGTACTTTGGGAGGTTGAGGCCCAATGTCGACACCCTTTGCAGACACTGCAGGGAAGTGGAGGAAACCGTGGATCATTTGCTTTTCGAGTGTCCCGGACTGGCGGACCACAGGGTGGACCAGTCCGGAGGCTTGCTGGCCATCGGGCTCCATGGCAGTCTCCAGATGTTGAGAGACACAGCAAGTCTGATCTCACGGGCTCTAAGAGACTAAGTCTCAGCCCGCAGATTACTAAGAGAGTTCAAAGAGAGAGAGAGAGAGGGAGAGGGGAAGAGAGAAGGAGTGAGGGAGAGAGAGGGAGATGAGAGAGGGAGGGAGAGAGGGAGAGAGAAAGGTAGGGAAGGAAAAAGAAAGGAAGGTAGGAGAGAGAGGAGTAGGGAGGGAGATAGAGGGAAGGGAGGGAGAGTGAGAGGGTGGGAGAGAGGGAGGGATAGAGAGATAAAGAGAGAAGAGGCAGGGAGGGAGAGAGAGGAAATTAGGGAGGGAGGAAGGGGGAGGAGGGGGAGGGAGGGAGAGGAAGAGAGAGGAGGGCGGGAGCGAGGGAGAGAGAGGGGGATGGGAGAGGGAGGGATGGAGAAAGGATGGAGGGAAGGAGAGAGGGGAGAGAGAGGATGTGAGAAATGGGAGGGATGATAGATAAAGAGTGAGAGGGGGCAGGGAGGGAGAGAGAGGGAAGGAGGGGGGTGGAAAGTGTGGGAGAGAAGGGGATGGAAAGGGGGAGAGAAGGAGATGGGAGAGGGAGGAAGGGAGAAAGGGAGGGAGGGAAATGGAGAGAGAGGGGGAGGGAGGGAGAGAGAGAGGAAGGGAGAGAGGGGTAGGGAGAAAACAAAAGGTAAACAGAAAACCTTATTTTAAACCCGGGCAAAGCCGGGTACTTGCAACTAGTATATTTATAAAATGTTTAAATAAATAGATAACGTGATAACTGTAAACCTACTTTTGGGCAACCCTGAGTAAGTGGGAAAAATAGTTATACAAAGTAAATCAATTTTGACTATTCCACTATAATTTCATTGAAGGCGTATTGTTTTGTTGAAACATCATGGTAGAAGCGATCAAAATAGTTGACCCTATTTTTTTCCTGACTTAGTTGTTTAGTAGCGCCATGGGAAGGATTGTGTGGCAACAACACAGGGCGCCGTAGGTGTACTAAGGAGGGCGCCTAAATAGTACTATGGGTAAAGAAAGTACTTTAAGTTAGCACCTGATATCTATCTTCATACATTCCACACTCACAATCAAAGTTATATCGTATTGTTAAGACCTGCAGATATTGGTTAACTACATTTGCCGCCACCAAACCATTATTTCTATTTGCAAGTTTAGCTATGATAGTGCAACTGTTAAAAAGAAAAAAATGGAAAAAGGGGAGGGGGAGGGGGGGGAATACAAAAATGTATTTGCACAGGGCTCTTACAACAGCTTGCTATGGCTTTAATAACTCTGATAAATATGATAACTAAAGTAATGAGACATGCAGTCAATGGGCAAAATTCATCGCAATAAAAAAAAATAATGATACATTTAAGTCATGTTTTGAACATTAGAAATGTATTTTAAAAAAATAAAATAAAATGTCTCCTCCCCCTCCCTCTCTCTCTCTCTCTCTCTCTCTCTCTCTCTCTCTCTCTCTCTCTCTTTCTTTGCACACACACACAAATATGGTAAAAAAAATATCGTGGAAATAATATATCTGAAATCTCACCTTTCGAAACTTGCAAAAAAAAAGTGAACATTAAGCACAAGTAAATTAGTTTTTGAAATGGACGATACAGCTCGGCGAATTGTCGAGTTTTTTAATAGAAGCCCTCTTACTCCTGTTCCACCATGGTGTAGGCCACCGAATTTCTGTGACTTGCGCAGAAGTTTTCTCGCATCAAGTTGATTTTTTGCGGGGAGGGGGTGGGTAGGTGAATGGAGGATAAGTGAAATTAAAAGAAATTAATAAAACCTCTTCAGCATTGAAATATCAAGATTAAACAACTTATAAAATTATTCACTTTGCCCTTACTACTTGGTGAACGAATCAACGCCTATGGAGAGTAAACACACAGTTGTGTTCTAGCCCAGTGGTTCTAAAACGATTTCATTTTGCGACCCATCAAGTAACCTGCTCAGTTTTTTTACCCCGTGGTAACTAAAATGTCGTAATTAGAACATCCAAAATCAATTTAGATTTTGTTTTCTCCTAAATAGCTATCACTTGCTTATTAGCCATTTTAAATCCAGTGTAAATAATCTTGAATTATTAATCATCAAGTCAAATTACGGGGAGCAGAATTTTCCGGGGGTTACTCGGAACCACTATCAAGAACATGGAATGTAAAGGTCGTCAGAAAGACAATGAGGTGTGACCGTCAATACAAGCGGGAGAAAGGGCGTCCTAAAATGCTAGGCGGGCACGACCTGGTAGATAACATCACCAAAATGGATCCCAAAACTAAGAGAGGATGACACGGGACAGATATATCTCTGGAGATGTGTTTTTGATGTGTTTTTGGTGGCCCAAAAGCGGGTAGAGGTAAAGGGCAATGATGTTGAACCTGGAGCCCAGGGGGCGCCATGTTGCGCATGCATTACATTTAATAGCTCCATGTTACATGCACATTATATCTATTAGCTCCATGTTACATGCACATTACATCTATTAGCTCCATGTTACATGCACATTACATCTATTAGCTCTATGTTACATGCACATTACACCCAGGCCCGGTTTAACAACTAGGCGGGACTAGGCGGCCGCGTAGGGCGGCAAAAATTCTGGGGCGGCAGCCGTGGTAGTAAAAGACGTAAATATTTTTTAAAAATTTGACGTCCTTTAGTAATAAATGGATTTAATGATATTTTAGTGCTAAGAGTTTATTAATATTGAAATTCTTATAATTCTTAAAAATGCAATAGACTAGTCTTTGAGATACGTTGTGTCCTACTCCCACGGTCCTACCCCTTGATGAAACGAATTGCATAGTATGAATTTGATCACTAATTTACTTACTCACGTTACGAAAGCAAATATCGCTACATCCGGTGACGTCATTTGGAAATAAAAAAAAACTTTCGTCTGTGTCAATAGACTCAATATAACGTAATATTGAAAAAAATAAATTAAATAATTGAAAATTAATTGTCGTAGAGTTACTCGACTGTAGGTAAGATATTTAGTTTTCTTATGTAAATACTATAGAACAGCGTTATATTTAAAATCATTTGATTTGGGGCGAAATTTGGCAAAGTCAAGTAACTGCTGTCTGTATTCTCCGCTTAAACAACTTGTTTTCAAAAGCGGCCAATGTGTGTCTTTTGATCTTAAGATTAAGAAGCACTTTAAAATGACGACGCTGATTGGCCTCAATTAAAAAGACGATATTTATGTGGACTGTGAAGATTAAAGTTAGTTAATAGCAGAATGTATTACACATTTTGAAAAATAATGAATCACAATAAAATTCAATTTTGCAGTTTCCATGGTTATTTTAACCCACCATGGCAGAGAAAAAACGATTGTCTGGTGCACAGTATCGTAAAGACGGGTTAAAAAAGAAAAAGTAACACAACAAGGAGAATCGTTGTTAAAGTATTTATATACATCGCACAGAGATGATGATTGTCCAGATCAACCAGCTGAGTTAAAAAATCAAGCCGAAGCAGACAAGGAAGCGAAAAAATCCGAGGAGATGACAGTATCAGAAGAGTTTGAATCACAAAATGAAATGCACGTTACGTGCCAAGAAACAAAATCTAAAGGTCAAGAAATAGATAATTTCAATGGTTTATATGTTAACTTTGGCGATCCTTCTGCTTGGACCGAACTTGATGATCATATGAGACAAATTTTGAAAGCACATGGACCAGAACAAGTTGAGCAGTTTGATTTTCCTAAAGACAGTTTACAACGAAAATTTTCAAAAATTCATTACAACTGCAGTATTCTGTAAGTAATGACTCTGTTTATTGCTTCTGCTGATAAAGGTTCACATGTTTGGAAAAGCAGTGAGCATCTAGCGAATTTTCAGTCATAGAAGGAACTCGAGCTGAGACTGTGACAAATGAAAGCACTTGATGCCAAACACATGCCTCTCGTTAAAAAAAGAAGAACAGTATTGGCAGCAAATCTTGAGACGGCTGATTGCTTTATTTAAAGTTATTGGTATCCAAAATCTTGCTTTTCGTGGAACACATGCTAAACTTAACTTTTCTGATAACGGTAACCTCCTGAAATTTGTGGAATTTCTAGCTTTGTTTGACCCACTAATGGATGAGCATCTCCGAAAGATTAAAGACAATGAGACCCATGTACATTACCTGGGCAAAGACATACAGAATGAATTGATTCAGCTTTTATCCAATGCAATCAAACAAAAAAATTCTGGCTTCTGCTCGTGATGCTAAGTACTTTTCAATAATTCTAGATTGCACACCAGATGCTGGTCATGTTGAACAAATGACCAAGATCATTCGATTTGTGGCTGTGATTTCAAGTCCAGAAAATGACACTGCGGCACCACCATCTGTAAAGGAACATTTCTTGGGTTTTGTACCTCTAAAAGTGACAACTGGTGCTGGCATGACTGAAACTATTCTTAAGCAGTTAGGAGAGATGTCTTTATCTATTGAAAATTTAGCGGTCAAGACTATGACAATGGCAGCAATTTGAAAGGAAAAGCCAACTTTGTTCAAAGAAGAATTATAATGTAGATGTTAATCCCCGAGCATAGATTTTTCCTTGCTGTGCACATACCTTGAATTTGGCTGTAAATGATGCTGAAAAATGTTGCTTAGAGGCAACAACCTTCTTTCATCTAGTGCAATGTGTTTATAAATTCTTTTCTGCACCAACTCGCCGTTGGGAAGTTTTAACTCGACATTTTTCTAATCTCACTGTTAAACCACTGAGTGAAACAAGATGGGAAAGTCGAATTGATGCTTTAAAACCTCTTCGTTATTAGCTTGGTGAAATCTACGATGCTCTGGCAGAGATTAGATATACATGGCGACATCAATCATCTGGCTGAAACAAAGAAGTTTCTCTTAAACCGCAGAAATGACACAGAGTATGAGAAAACACTGGTAGATGCAACTGAAATCGCAGTCAATTTAGCACTCTTCGAACCCGAACCAACCCGTATCAGAAGAATGAAGAAACAATTTCCATATGAAAGAGATGACGATAACCCCATTATTCATAATCCAAAAGACAAATTCATAGTAAACTTTTACTTCGCTGTTTTTGACACGGCCATACAATCGGTTGATGAAAGTTCACTCTGATGCAAAAAATTAGTTCGGTGTTTGGTTTCCTGTATGATGTTCATAGTTTACAAAATAAAACTAGCAGGGAAGTTAGTGAACATTGTTTGAATCTTGAAAAAGCTTTTCGACATGGAGACACCAATGATATTGACGCATTTGATCTAAGCAGTGAACTGAGAGCCGTTTCAAGTCGAGTTGCAAGGTGTACATAGCCACATGATGTACTAAACTTTATATTGAAAAATAATCTAACAGATAGTGTGCCCAACACTGTTATAGCTCTCCGAATCCTCTTGACACTTCCAGTTTCTGTGGCCAGTGGTGAGCGAAGTTTCTCAAAACTCAAACTGATAAAAGATAAACGTCCATGCTACAAGAAAGACTTTTTGGATTAACTACTGTGTCAATCGAACATGATATTACTAGAGATGTTGATCTGATGGAACTCGTTTCTACATTTCCTAAAATAAAAGCGCGAAAATTTAAAGTTTTGAAATTTAATTATAGATTTATTTTATTGGCCTACAATTGTAGCCTATAGCCATAAAACACAATTATACATGACATTGCATAGATTCTGTTGCAACTGAAATAGTTTTTGAAACAAACGACAGCATAGTTTTCCTTCGTGAAAGTTATAATATTACTTTAAATATTAGTTCGTTTAGTTGCCTTTAGTGGGGGCGCAGTGCGACAGGTTCGCCTAGGGTGCCAAATGCTCTGCCGCCGGCCCTGATTACACCTGTTGGTTACATGTTACTTGCAGAGTACATCTGTTAGTTCCATGTTACTTGCAGATTGCATATGTTAGTTCCATGTTATTTTTAGATTACATATGTTAGCTCCATGTTATTTGTAGATTATTTATGTTATTGTCATGTATCTTATAGAGGTGAGTAGAGCCAGGCCAAAGCATAATGGTGCCCTGCAATAGAAAAAGATGTGTAATGGCAGTAACTCTAAAAGTGTGGGTCGCAGACGAACAATAAGTGGGTCGCGATAAAGTGTGGGTCGCAGACGAACAATAAGTGGGTCGCGATAAAAATTGATTATAATCAGCTTATTTAGATATAACGTTGATTCTCTAAGCATTTCACTCTAAGTATTACCAATGAATCCTCAATAGTGTACTTAGCGGAAAAAAAATTGATTGTAAAAACTTTTAACACAGACATGGACAAACTACGGTCAGAAGTCCAAGTTCATCCCTTTAGGCTGTTTAATTCGTTACGCGCTCTCCCACCTCTCACCTCGTTCACATTCTATGACGTTTAAAATGTTTTTTAAATTGCTCTTGGTGCGGCCCTTTTGTCACATTTGAGAGTCCACTGTGACCCACGGTTCAAAAGTTTCCCCCACTCCTATTCTAACATATAAAGAAATGTTTAAGTATGCACTTGATTCCAATTGATACAGTAATACATTTTTCTTGACACATCTAAAATTCATCCGCATCCTTCGAGTGATACGACACCCATACTTTGAGAAACATTGCATGATGACAACACACAAACACTCTTGAATTAAACATATAAACAGACTACGACGCCCACACGGAAGTTAACTACACAATCAATGTGTAGGCCTATACCCAACTAACCAAAATACGCTCTGATACAGTAAGGATGATCAAGTATCAGAACAGAAAAGGCACGCGTATGTCAGGGGTGGATAAACGAGGTACTTCGAACATAAAGCTTATCGAAATGCGACATGAAACTAAGAGTCGCGTTTAGCCAAACATGATCTATGATAGTGGTGGCGAAACCATTGCACGCGTGCCGCAGTCGGCATGCAAAGCCTCTTTAATCCGCACGCGACTAAAATATCTCTTCCTTATAACCAATAATCACAATAAAATGAAACTATGTAATTAAAATAAGTATCTTAGTATGTTCTAGACATAACTGGCAGACAAAAAGATAGACACACAGACAGAAAGACAAACCGATCGATAGATATGTATACGTTGTTAGATAGATAAAATTGACCTGTAAATTAACCCCAAGATGGTAGCTCTATCTATTGGTGCTCATAAGTTTCAATCTCAAGTTATTTTTTAGTTTAACGTTAATTTCAGCTAATGCTAGAAGCAGGGACGAGGGTGAGTAATGCGGTTTATAACTCTTAGAGAAAAATGTAGTGATCTTTTTATGCTGTATACAAAGCACACAAAAAAACCATACATTCATATATTTGTATAAATTATTAGACTAACAACAAATACAATACTACTTATAAAGCAGCCATCTTGTCGTCCGGGTCGTGGTGTGTGGGAAATCCGTTATATAAATAAACGACCTCCAGAAATAAATAAAACAATAGTATTTGATAAAGTAATCACGTGACCAGCGAGGTCACGAAAACAAAATTCAAAATGGCATTGTTTCGGTTTGATATTTCTTTTTGAAAAATCTACAGTTTTAAATAGTTTCTGTGGTTTGTAAAAGTCCTAAATATTAAATAATAATAGTAATAATATATAATATTATTCAAGTTATTTTAGTTTTTATTACAACAGATAGCATTTTAACGTCGTCAAACGTAAACTAGGTCACTAGCGAGCGTGTTCGTAAATACTATATACGTTTGTGAAAACAAAACTTCTGCATCCGAAGGTACACATTTTGTATTAATTTAAATTTATACTATTTGTAAATATTACATTGCTAATATAAAGGTGGGAGGTATATCACAGGGTATTCCCTGTGACAGAGCACCAAATGGATGATCATGTTGAACGGTGTTTAGATTAGGAAATGGTGAAGTAATGAATAATGATAACTTGGACGATGAAGTGGTTGAAATTCCCAATTAAATTTTATGCACTGGCAATTTAGTTACTGAAATCTGTGTAACTAATCGGAAAATAAGTGCAATTTTGGACACCATGTCCCACAAGGCAATTTTGTGTCCCAAAAAGATGACGTCGAGAAGATAAATGGAGAAATTATGGACGTGCTGGAGGGAGAATACGTGACCTACTTAAGTGATGATTGTATTTTAACAGATGACGATGAGGTGATGAATAATTTTCCTGTTGAACTGCTGCACATTAGGAAGGTGGCATAAATCAGCACCTAATTGACCTAATTAAATTGATTAGGAAGGGGTTTCACATTACACCTAGATTTCCCGGGCAACGCCGACCTTAATATCTAGTATATCTCTATACTTATAAGAGACATTTGTTGTCTGTCTGTCTGTCTGTTCCCTTATAACTCAAGATCCAGATAACCAAATAATGTGAAATTTGTTACACATACACATAATTACATGGGGAAGGTTATAGGACAGGTTTCGTTTCATCTCGATGGGTAGTTTAATTGTAATTAATTTTTTTTTATTTTAGTATTTTACTATATTAAAGAAATCTCGACGGCGCCATAAATAAAATTCCTCTGTGACGTCATTTCCCGATGATCGAATAGAACTTGCGCGCTGGTGCTGTATTGTGCCTTTGTGATGCAAAGAATTGTTGATGTTTTTTCATGCTCTCTGATTTGTACAGTTTGAAGAAGATAAAGGAATGAAGAAGGATTTTAGAAGAAGTGTGAAGCCATAATAATAAGTGTATATATATATATATATATATATATATAGAGAGAGAGAGAGAGAGAGAGAGAGAGAGAGAGGGAGAGAGAGGGAGGGAGGGAGAGAGAGAAAGAGAGATAGAGGTGACAGGAGGAGAGAGAGGAAAGGAGGGTAGGAGGGAGGGAGGGAGGGGGAGAGAGGAAGGAGTGGGATGGACAGGGGGAGAAAAGGAGGGAGAGGGAGCAGGAGGGAGATGGGAGAGGGAGCAGGAGGGAGATGGGAGAGGGAGCAGGGGGAGAGGGAGAGAGAAAGGAAGGGTGGGAGGGAGGGGGTAGGGAGGGAGAGATGGGAGGGAGGGAGAGAGAAGGTGGGAGAGAGGGAGGGAGAGATAAAGAGTGAGGGGGCAGGGAGGGAGAGAGAGGAAATGAGGGAGGGAGGAAGGGGGAGGGGGAGAGAAGGGGGGAGAGGGAGATGAAAGAGGGGATAGGGAGGAAGAGAAAGGGTGAGGGAGGGAGGGAGGGAGGGAGGTAGAGAGAGGGGGGTGGGAGATAGGAAGAGAGAGAGGGAGGGAGAGAGAGGGGGGTTAGGGAGAAAACAGAAGGTAAACAGAAAACCTTATTTTAAACCTGGGCAAAGCCGGATACTTGCAGCTAGTATATATATATATATATATATATATATATATATATATATATATATATATATATGTATGTGTGTGTGTGTGTTGATGAAAGTTAGGCCTATATATATTTAAACTTGCAGTCATTTTATTATGAATGATTATGCTAGCTATATTCCATAAAAACAGTTCCATCATATAGCATTTTCTATAAATATAACTATGACCGGCAACACTTACGCCTCGTCCCTGGCTGGAAGATATATTTTTTTTAAATAAAACACATTTTTAAACCTAGTGCAAATATGTCTAGAGTTCATGTTATAGGCATAAATAAATCAGCCATCGTTGGTTACCTAAATCAAAAACTATTCCATTTCTAAAATGCTTGATAGTTTGACAATTTTATGACCACTTAAAGATCAACAGCAGAATGCAAGTTACAAATTTGCAGAACGCATCAGAACTGACGTAAATAAATTTTATTAACAAAAAAAAAAAACCCTCACTGACTGGCGACAGAAAAGCATACCTACACACTAGTGTGGTTCATTTAGATATGGCAAAAAATGAAATGTGTGCTATAGAGCAAGACACCCTCCCAATTTCTTACATCTGGTAAAATTTTAGCTTTAAATTCCAACTACAAGACGGTGCACAAGAGCAATATAATATCAAAATTGAACGAAATTCGAGCAAAAGAAAGAAATACGCATATGTTGAGTGTTTTAAAAATTACAACCAGCAATAGCTTTTTAATATCAACAGTTCAACACTCTTTTGTAAATTAACCATCTAGTTTGAACATATGGCTATTGACATTTGTCATAATTAATAGGTCAAATTGTGCTATTCCATCAAAAAACTAAAAAATTTAACCAACTCAAATTCAAGTCACAAAAGCATGCATTATAAGTCAATGTTATTGTCATTCTGACATTAAGGCCTGAACAATTGACTTTTTGGGGATTTGTGTTGGAACAGCCTTGCGGTTTGCTTCCACGATTTGCAATAAGAGTTGTTTTTTCTTCTTCGTCGTTAGTAAGCAGTGTGGTGTATTCTTCAAAACGCTTCACCGCTCGCTCTGCCGTGTCGTTCACAATACTTAATGAGTTGAATCGTGTCTGGCCATATCGATACTGTTCACGTGCAGGCCACTCTTGTGATAGCAAATCAAGAAATGCACTGTCAATGTTATAACAACAAAAGAAGGTTCCCATTCCCGTAGTTGCAAAGTCACCTAAACATACATCTGGTTTCTTTTTGTTTGCCAGCTCCACAGGTTATTCCCTGCACAATTCCCATCTTTGCAGCTGCTGTCACTTGATCTGAGAACAGGGCTAATCCAACAAGCTCGTCTGAAAGATACCAGAGATAATTTTCAAGGACTTTTCTTGCATCGGAACTGATGTCAAGATCGATGATCTAGTAACTGCTGAGATCAGTCCACAGCTGTAATTCACTGGATGGAGCTTCAGCTGCACGAGGACCAGTTACCCAATTCTTGGTGTAAATTATAGAACCAAACTACAAAGCGCTTAACTTGGGCTTCTTCTTTGTAAGCTTTAATACATCTGTTTGGTTGCGGAAGAGATTTATTTTCATGGCATAAATTAATTTTGCCATCCAGCGAGAACGATGTACTGGTCCTGGAGCCCTCCAGTGGATTGTACACGGTGGATGTCCCAAACAATCAGCGTCAACTCAATAAGCTCCATGTAATCATCTTTGACTTGTTCCTTTTAGGTGCTCTTTGGTCAGGACTGCAATAGTTGCACGTGATAAACTGGAAGCTTCAGGTGTCACTTGGAATTCTGAAAAATTCTGCCTGGTGATGACACTCCAACAACCTTTGAATCGTTTGAAAAGTTGGATATCTGGGGAGTTTGAAGGTCCACAGCAGATGGTGAAAAACTTTGACAAGATGATCTCCATTACATGATGACGACAGGCTAACCAATGAAGTTTACGACCTAGCCTGTTTTCAAGACCAACACATACTCCATTTATTCTGCCAGTATTGACTGAGGTTGTGTCAAAGCACACAGCCTGAACCTTCTCAACCAGCTGCCACTCCACCAACAATTCGTGAACAGCATTAGTTTCATTCTCACCGGTTCCAGAGCTCACCTTTGGTACATCTAACAGTTTATCCATCCCATCACCTGAAACTAAAACTGGTAGTCTGTCAACTGAGCCCTCCCCGAATCTTGCTGGAAGTATCTTTGCATCCAAATGGATTACTAATGGGCAAGTTGGCTCAAAATTATCTTTCATTGCTTTAGAAATTTCATGCCTAGCACTTGACTGCGCTTGTTGAATAGTGCTACGTGAAATAGAAAGTGCATTTGGATCGTGACAAAGGGCTGCAGCAATAGGAATACGTAGTCAAACAGCTTCACGATCAGATGTTTTATTACGATCAAAGGCACTTGTTACACTTGGATTGAACAATTGGTCTTGAGAGGTTTTCTTTATATGAGTTATCTTGTCTTGCTGTTTACCTGATTTGCTAATTTTGGTCGGTATATACTCATCGTCATATTCAGTTTTATCATCAATAACACTGCTTGCAAATGCACAGTCATCATCAACGGAAGTTATGACATAGAATAGTTAAACAGCCAACCCTAAGTAAGTAAAATTTAACACAAAGAACATGATACATTAAGTAAATATGCAAAATGTAAATTACATGAAAGTTCGGCATTTTTCGATGAAATTTTGAAAATCCATGGTCGTTGAGCATCACCTTGTAGTTGGCACAAGAGGCTGAAACTCTGCCCTAATTAAAGGTTTGCTGTAAGGAAAAAAGTTAGAGGGTGTCTTGCTC
The DNA here is from genome assembly GCA_021962125.1 of Bulinus truncatus. NCBI lineage: Eukaryota > Metazoa > Mollusca > Gastropoda > Planorbidae > Bulinus > Bulinus truncatus. Next base: position 3,448,694 of record JAGDYQ010000059.1, on the reverse strand, counting down.
TGTAGGTGAAAGTTGAGTTTTTTTGGCCACACTTCTACACACTCTCATGTACACAGCACCCATATTCTATATATTAAAAAAAATAATATAGAAAAATGCTAACTGCATTCAAATTAAAAAAAAAACAACATAAAATACCCATTTATAAACATATAACATCGGTTGCCATGGAGAGGAGATGAAGCGGCGAACATTATTATGCCCCGCCCCTTATTAACATGGCGGATACAATGGAGTGCTTCTTAGCACCGCACCGCGTGACATTTCAGCAGCCAGCTTAGCAAATGTGTAAGGTCATTCTGCCCAAGAAATGTCAGAATAGCTACAAACTCAGAGGCGATCTATTTTTGAACAGCTCATTTTAACAATAACATGCATTTACAAATGTCAAGACAAACAGAAGTTTTCATGTCAGTATTTTTTTTTACTTTAACGTTTAAATAAATATTAAAATAAAAAGTTATCAATGAAAAGACCAAATGCTTTCTTTATACACAGTTGTGCAACTTTAATTAGCGTATGGAATGACAAGTGTCATAAGCATAAGCTGGACATAGTAAGTGTGGTTAATCAAACGTTGGCGGCTTATCATAGTTGCTTTTTGCTTGTAGTTTAGTTTTTTTGCGGGTCCCAAGTCATTTTTAGCTATAATTTCCATTTCAACAATTCGAAGTTAGCTATTTTTTCCTTTTCATCAAGTTTTTTTAGCTAATATTTCTATTGCAACAATACGTAATGATGCGCTTTCTGTGCAGATTTATGTCTATTGACAGACATTTGTCAATGGACAGACTTTTGAAGATGGACAAATCTTTGTTTCAATCAATACATTTTTTGACATATGACGTATTTTTTTGACTGCCCGTACTTTTTTACCACAAGGCAGATTTTTAAGCAGGGTGCAACCGTTTTAGGATGCCGGGGATAACCCCGGCACTGAGAACTGTTGTCCCCGGCTCTGCTTTAGTTAATTACATCCCTGCCGGGGAAGAAATCATAGACATTTAACCCCGGCTCTGCAGAAAATTTTTTTTCATCCCAGGCACTGGTTTTCTTCTTAAATCGAGAGCTGGTGGGCAGTTTATTATTGGACTACATTTAATAAACATATTTTTGTATCGGAGCTTCATTTATTTTATTGGACAGACTCTAGTATAAATGGTCAGACATTTGTATCAAACAACGGAATTCGGTCACATTAAATATACTATTATATAATTACACAGTTTTACTTCAACCTGCAGACTTTTTGTATAATTAAACGAACTCTTGCTTCTATAATACAAAAAAAATACATCATGTGTTCAGCTGTCTGTTACACTTCCGTCTGTCACACAATAAATAATACAAAGATGGCGGAAACATTTACTTTATATTACTAAACAGGCATGATACGGCTCCCAACTGGCCGGTCGAGTAAGATATCTCTTTCATGGCTGCCAGTAATGACATTGGACCAGCCATATGTACATATGTATCAAACGAATTTTGTATTATTGATATCTCAAGATAATCTAATATTTATTATGCTCAGTTGGTTATTACTTCTAAAATATGTCTATATCTAATTTACAATTATTTCTCTTTACCAGTAACCTCAAACTACGTCACAGTTTTGTTTTCATTTTTTATTATTACGTCACATAAATTAATTGTACAAGGGTGGAGACTGCATTGCGATGTAGCAGAAGGACATTTTTACAAGAAAGAGTTCCATTTTGACCACTTAAAACAATCAAAAGTAAGTTGTATTATATTTTGTACTAAGCATACATTTTATTGGGTTAAATTATATGCCTCGTGTATCGATTTCTGTTTATATGTCTATATATCTTTCTGATGTACAGTACCTCAAATAACATACACATATTCTTCAATTATTCAATAAATATTACTTTTGGTGTCTATTTTTAAATGATGAGCATATTTCGTTCAGGTAAAACAAAAATCTTAATAGAGGTAACAAGTGACAAGATGACAAGTGAAACTTTAATTAATCATTCATTGGGGGCATACATATAAACATAATTGTACAATTTTTTCTTTTTACTTGTGGTCTACGTGCCGCAAATATGGCTATTACCAATCAATCCGCTTCTCCTTGCCGACAAGATTAAAGTCACGTCACATTATGCGGCACGTTCAAAATGACGTAGATGGGTGGAGACAAGTTGCTCAGCCACTGCGTCTTTTTTTTTTAAATACGAATGCATGAACCCTGCAGTCGAACAACCAGAGAGCTTCCTCTTTGTTAACGAGGCACTTACCACAGATGAACAATGTAGGGAACGAAATCAAAAGAGTCAACCGCTACGAAGGGCGCGAGAAATGTGTGTTGCCAGGCTTTAACGTGACGCACAGCGGCATGCACTCAGATTGCAAAATGACAGCACAGAATACAGCGTCGTGAGTGTGATGCCGCCCCCCCAAACACACACAAACCAAACTGGTGATGTGCAGTTCACTGTTGCCGACGCATACCCTTCCCTCTAAAAGATCTGGTCAGATTTCACATAAAGGTTGTTTTTTTTAAACGAAAACTGTAAAACTTTGACGGCTCTAGCAATCAGGTATAACACATCAAGTCATTATGCTCAACACTTTATTTCTGCATGTGTTCTTTGTTAATTTTTCTCTTTTTTTTTCCTATGTTAAAACTCGGAAAAAGATAAGAAACTGCACTAAGAGAAATCATCACATCCTCCATTCACTTATCTTCCCTTTTCCTTCAGCCAATTAGTGGATAACAAAAGACGTTATGTTTAAACAAGCAAATACAAAATGTTCTCTATTGAAACAAAAATCTTTTAAACTAAGCAAGGGTCTGTTAAATGATATAAAAGTCTGGATCTTGAAGTAAAACTTTGTAATTATATAACGGTCTGTCAAATGTGACCGAATTTCGTTATTTGATACAAAAACCGTCTTTATTTATATAAATGTATGTCCAATGAAAATTGAAAGTTCTGATACTAAATTATTTTTTTATTATAATTAATAATAAACTGCCGTTTTAAAGTTCAGTGATATAAAAAGTTTGCACAATGAAACTATTTTTTTCCAATAAATAAATCTTTAAAAAAAAAATTGTTCTGATAAATAAAAAGTCTGCCTTATGGTTAAAAAGTATGTCCAGTAAAAAAAAAATATGTCACATGGCAAAAATTATATAGACTGAAACAAATGTCTGTTCACAGACAAAAGTCTGTCCATCTACAAAAGTCTGTTAATCAAACATAAATCAGAAATATGGCTCCTATCATTACATACATTTTTAATGACACAAATGAAATTGTAATTTTATATTACATAGACTGATAGACATATATAACAAGTTATGTCTATAATTTTAGTCTTAAAATAGACTTAAAGTGTTTTGTCGTACACAGTTATTAAATTAATGTGGGTCTCTCGCTGCATTGATTAATTGTTGGATGCGAAATGCTTGTAAATCATCATTATAGTTTGTTAATTGTTGGATGCGAAATGTTTGTAAATCATTATTATAGTTTGTTAATTGTTGGATGCGAAATGTTTGTGAATCATTATTACATAGTTTGTCAATTGTTGGATGCGAAATGTTTGTAAATCATTATTGCATAGTTTGTTAATTGTTGGATGCGAAATGTTTGTAAATCATTAATCAAGATTACTAAATATACATGATAACTATTGTTATTTATCAAAATAATAATTAAATAACGCGACCTGATGAGATCATTATATTTACTTTTGTATCTATAATAGCCTACAACAGCACTTAGCCTAGATGTAGACGTGTTCTTGAGTAGACCCCAGGTTGTGCCGTTTTAGCCAATATGCACAGCAGACACTGTGCATAGGCCACGACCACCTTGACCTATTTAGACAGGACCGGCTAGTTCAGGGGTGGGCAAAGTACGGCCAGCGGGCTGCATGCGGCCCGTCAGAGTATTTTATGCGGCCCGTATACATGTCGATGTTGGTTTTGTTTGTTTAGAGTTTTCGATATATTTTAATTCCTACTATTTGATTCAAGGGATATATAATCGGTTTTATGCCTCCAGAACAATAGTGATTACTAGACATTAGTTGTTAACATACCTATTCGAATGCTTTTCCGCTCAGCCGGGTGACGCTTTGTTTACAATTAACTTTTTAAAATGTCTTGTAAAAACTGTAATTTAAAAGCGAATAGACTGTGATTTAGCCATGAGTGCAGACAAAAAAAAAAGAAAGAAAGATTGAGGACGAAAGTCGTGTTGTTTAATGACAAATGGACTTCTAAATATTGTTTTACCAGCATTGGGAGCGAAGCTATCAGCTTGCTGTGAAATGAGTGTGTGGACGTCTTTAAGTAGTAAAACTTTAAAAGAAACCAACAAAACAAAACATTTGGATTTCGGGCACAATTTAATGAACGAAATGAGAAAAAGGAAATGCCATGAGCTGGTTAATAATTTAAAGTAGCCGCGAACTGTTTTCACCAAAGAGTATGTAATACAAGATGCTGCAACCGAAGCCAGTTTGGTGCTGTCCCATAAGATTTTAAAACGGAACAAGCCTTTTTCTGACGGCGAGTTTATCATGGAATGCTTGTCAGATATAGCAAGCATTATATATCCAGAACAGAAAGCAAAATTTGACAGCATTTTTTTGTATCAAGGAGAACTGTAGTTAGGCGTGTTATAAAGATAAGTGATAATTTGATTCACTAATTTCGAGATGCAAGCTTTAAGACTTGTTGTGGTACTTTCTTGGATCAACAACTAATATATTTCATTTCAAATGTAATGTGCATGTGTAATAGAATGTAAAATAAAATGACAAATACATAGTTATTATCATTATTTCATATTTTTATATGTTATAAATTGTAATTGAATATATATATATATATATATATATATATATATATATATATATATATATGTAACGCTGTATTTTATTTGTTTATATTGTTTGTATAATTTCTGTGGAGATTCTCTTCTTCTTCTTCTTCTTCGGAGGCGTTTACAGCGTGTATAGTTCACTTCCACTAATATTCAATAAACAAGGTAGCCGAGTCAATAATGACTAATATACTTTATTTCTACATCACACGAAAGATGAATAATACAACAAATCAAATCTCCTATTAACAGCTATTGTCCTCTTCTCGATCCCAACTAAACTTCTCAATCGTCCTCTCTGCCCACTGCTCCCTAACTGTCTCTCCACTTCTCTCCGTCTGACCCCCTGTCTCTATCTCCGTGTCTCTAATCTGCTCTCTACCTGCTCTCTGCCTCTGACCCTCTAACTGTCCCCTCTAAAAACTCACATCCCATTATATGTGGTGATGATTTATCACGTGCCCCAAAGCCCCTGAACTTTTGATTGGCTCCCAAACCCACTTTCTAACTCATCTACATATTAATGACTCTTATTCCATCCTAGGGATTGGTGCGGCTAAAAACTCACTGTGGGCTAGTATTTCTTTGTCTCCCTAATTACATCTATCGTCACCTATATCTAATTCTACCTAAAACAAAGATATAACGTTGTACTTCTAGTTATCAAAACATATGACTGTATCCTGGGCCCATGAACTTTCAATGTTGACTTACTAACTGAACAGTGATTCTAAACTTGTCTGAATATACCTAAAGCTATTGTTACAATATATATGCGGCCCGCCGATAACAATCAAGTTTTCAATGCGGCCCTCCGAAGAAAAGTTTTTCCCACCTCTGATCTACATCAACGTTTTAACAATATTTTAGGAAGATTTACTTTGAAAAACCCTTTCAGCTGACTTAAGTCCTAAAGTACAGTACTTCCGTATTTTACTCAACAAGAGTAACTCACGTGTTACTGTGGCGCCCTCCTCCAAATATGAAAAGTGAAAAAAACATTAAACATTTCGGTGCCCTATGATGGATGATCGAATGGTGTAGAGCGCAAATCTGTCAACATAAGGGTCCTGGTTCGATCCTCGTTGAGAACCGATGTTTGTTTTGTCCCCCACTCATCCTATAATGGGAACCTGACATTAATATACTGTGGCTACAGAAACAGATGAATACTGCACTCATCTGCCTTGATGGCCCTTAAGAGCCCAAAGGACTTAACAGCATTTATTACAATCTGTTCCTCTTTTATATTTGGCATAAATATATATATATATATATATATATATATATATATATATATTGTAACGATAGTTTTAGGTACATACCAAGGAGGTTGAATTACCATGGAGGCGGCGTCTGCTATCAGATCGTACCAAGCGGCTGAATCCATTGCGCGTAGCCTATCGCCGCCATGTTCGACTCAAAACATTCCACCAGCTTTCATTACGATACCAGTTTTCTCATTCTAGAAACGACTCCAATGAGCTTTGTATTTTGTCTAGGGCTGTACCGGATTTGATTTTTTCAAATTCGGCCGGAGCCGGATTTTGCCGGATTTGTCAACACAAATCCGGCCGGAGCCGGATTCGGTTGTCACTTTATATTAAAGTTGTAAACATATTAGAATAGATTGGACACCCCCCCCCCCCAAGTTTGGGACGGGGGATTATTGGATGTCTCAGCCTCTCAGGTAAATACAATTCTATTCAGAACCTAAAACATGCTATTTTTGGGCCAAGAAATGGTGGATGGGTTATTATTATTTAATTTATTAGAAATAATATGGGAGATTATTAGAATAAATACGATAGTAACGATAGTTTGCAGAATTTGGCTAATCTCAGTAATCACTAATAGTAATCAGCTGCTGGGAAAGTGGCAACAGTGGCGAAATAGTAATTAAAACTGTAAATCAATCATTCAAATGATATTTGATTTGATTTCCATTTTCCTGTAAATAACAAAAAAAAGTAGTACTAAAAACTAAAAAGTAAAAATTAAAATACTCTAGAGTTTTCAAGTTTTTCAAATTCAAATCGATTGTGTGTCAACTGTCATTCTACTCTTTGATCAGCTTCGAGTTGTACTTCAAAAATATAAGACGAGCAGCATTCTCTGGCATCAGTGAGCTACGATGCTCGTTCAGAACTCCTCCAGCTACACTGAACAAGCGCTCGGATGGAACGCTTGTTGGAGGTGCACACAAGTACCTGCGAGCAACTGCAGCAAGACTAGGGAAACGTTCCATATTCTGTCTCCACCAATGCAATGGATCCTCCTGCCGATTAAATCACTGGTTGAGCCAGATACTTGGGCATTTCGATGTCTATACCTCTTGGTTCCTGCTGTTCACTGTTAGTTGCACTTGCTGATGTATGTACAATTTCGTCAATACAATCCCAAAGAATTGATTTGCAACTACCAGGCGTATTCAGACGTGGTTGCTTAGCTGGCAATTCTTCAGATGTCTCAATCTCTTTCTGGTTCGCGACCAGTAAGCAAAAGAGTTGACAAAAATGTACATTTTTGCATTGAATTCTGGGTATTGGTAACCCTCGCGCGCTGTTTTGCGGGAATATTTGTGTGCCGTCCAATGAAATAATAATCTTTTAGAATGAGGTCAAACATCACTGTTTGTAACGTGGGATTCCAAAAGCTGAGGCTATATTAAGCTTATAAAACTGTGTCATTCATAACGAGGTCATCGGACCGCATACAATGATATATAATGTGTCGGAAGAGAATGTGTAGTTTCAATCGTTGCTATTGGCATATTAATGGTAATTTAATTATTTTTGTAATGAACAACCGATTTTCAAATACATTTTAAAGTAATTTATAGTGTTCCGGAAGCAAAATCATTAAGATCATCATAATCTAGATTGGTAATAGCACGTGAAAATGAAATTTTAAAAAATCGCTTTTGAAGTATTTTTTTTTTCAATTCCTTCATTCCGTACCCCCTTAAGGTTGCTAAAGAGACCGGTATACCACATTACCGGAAGAACATTCAACCAATGTTGTTAATCATATGATAAACCTCATGAAAAATTGATTTTTTTTTTTAAAATCACAATTTAATTTACTTACCTCTATGTTTTAAATTGTTTTTGTATAATGATATTGAATGATGATTTAAAGTTTGTAGATAGTTTGAAAAAATCAACAGAATGCAACTGGTTATCTTTTCTCCTATTATCACCCAGTGAACACTAAACTAGGGGTGTTCACGGTTAACCGGTTTGTTAATTAACCGAACTGAGACCGACAAAATGGCGGATTTTGGCAAAATGGCGGCATTAACGCAAAAACAAATCAAGTTTTCGTTGTTTCAAAAAAATATTGTTAGTCAAACAAATAAAAAGTTCTTAACTCTCCCATTGAAAGACAAAATAAACAACATTATAAGACCAGCGACTGAGGTGGAGAAGGTATGTTATACATATTGTTACGACTTTCCCCCGGTGCGCACCGTGCATCGAGATATTGAATGCTATGACGTGGTGGAGAGGAGTGACGTGGAAGCCGGAAGAAATTGGCCATGTTGCAGTTGTTGTTGTTTATTTAAGTTGATAGATATTAGTAAATACTTTTGGAACCCACGCCAGCCTGTGTGTTGTTTTAATTCCATAAACAAGAATTTTTAAAGAGTTGTAACAATTGGTGTCAGGGGTGGGGATTTCTTTTCTGAAAATGGCCGGTAAGAAGCTAAGTAAACCTTTAGTTGTAGAGTCTGAAATTGAAAAATTAAGAAGAGAAATGAAAGAAGGCCAGAATGAAATGAAAGAATTACTTAAGAATGAAAGGAAAGAATTACTTCAAGCAATAAGAGACGAAATAGGAGATCTGAAGGAAGATCTCAACACTAGAATTGAGAAGGTGAAGGTTGAGATTAACGAAAAGGTCGACGGCCGGATAATGGAACTCCAGGCTCAGATCAAGGACACAACTGCCAGGTATGATGGAGAGATTGGAGATATCAGGGAAGAACTGAGGAAAGTTCAGTTGACATAGACTGCAACCCCGACAACCGTAGGCAAGATGCCCATGCCTACATTTGATGGCACAATTTCATGGTCCGTATACAAGAGACAGTTTGAGGCAGCAGTGCAAATAAACAACTGGACCAGAGAAGACAAAGCCACGGCCCTTGTCTTGGCTCCTAGAGGTAAGGCCTCTGAGATGCTCCGAACTGTCAACGACCCGGGAAATTATCAAGCTGTTGTAAAAGCACTAGAGTTACGGTACGGCGACGAGCACATGCAAGAAGTGTTCAGAGTTCAGTTGAAATCGAGGCAACAAAAATCCGGGGAATTTTGCAGGAATTAAACACAGATATTGAAAGGTTAGCGCGCCTGTCTTACCCTGCCGCGGCACAGGAATTTCTGGACGTCATAATAACCGACACTTTCATCGATGCCATTCGTGATCCAGACCTAAAAAAGGCCATTATGATAAGTGGGAAACGCAAGGCCAGTGAAGCATTGGTGTATGCTCTGTCTTACGAAGCAGCTAAGAACGCGTCCAGGACCGACCACCATGCCAGGCAACTGGAAGTTGATGAAGATGAGCAAATTAACAAGATTCGCAAGGTGGTCGAAGAGGTCATTGCCTCAAAAGAGCAAAAGATAAGCGACGATTCGAGGAATGCTGACATGGGTGATACTCGCTGCTGGAATTGTGGCGCCTCCGGTCATGTTCGGCGGTACTGTCCAAGACAGAGGCAGTATTCCGCCGGACAGAACAGAAACCCCCAGCTCCCAAACCGCTGGAACTACCAGGGAAACTAACGTCCGCCAGCCTCGTAGGGCGGAAGCTGGCAAAACACTCCAACAAAGCCCTAAAGTCGTCAGTCCCACCGCAACCATTGGGATTAAATCAAGCCTGTATGTAAAAGGAAAAATTGGACAGTTTGAGTGTAGATTTCTATTGGATACTGGGGCATCACGCTCAATCCTGCGACCCGATGTAGTCAAAGACATACAACATAAGGGTCCTGGTTCGATCCTCGTTGAGAACCGATGTTTGTTTTGTCCCCCACTCATCCTATAATGGGAACCTGACATTAATATACTGTGGCTACAGAAACAGATGAATACTGCACTCATCTGCCTTGATGGCCCTTAAGAGCCCAAAGGACTTAACAGCATTTATTACAATCTGTTCCTCTTTTATATTTGGCATAAATATATATATATATATATATATATATATATATATATATATATATATATATATATATATATGTAACGATAGTTTTAGGTACATACCAAGGAGGTTGAATTACCATGGAGGCGGCGTCTGCTATCAGATCGTACCAAGCGGCTGAATCCATTGCGCGTAGCCTATCGCCGCCATGTTCGACTCAAAACATTCCACCAGCTTTCATTACGATACCAGTTTTCTCATTCTAGAAACGACTCCAATGAGCTTTGTATTTTGTCTAGGGCTGTACCGGATTTGATTTTTTCAAATTCGGCCGGAGCCGGATTTTGCCGGATTTGTCAACACAAATCCGGCCGGAGCCGGATTCGGTTGTCACTTTATATTAAAGTTGTAAACATATCAGAATAGATTGGAACCCCCCTCCCCCAAGTTTGGGACGGGGGATTATTGGATGTCTCAGCCTCTCAGGTAAATACAATTCTATTCAGAACCTAAAACATGCTATTTTTGGGCCAAGAAATGGTGGATGGGTTATTATTATTTAATTTATTAGAAATAATATGGGAGATTATTAGAATAAATACGATAGTAACGATAGTTTGCAGAATTTGGCTAATCTCAGTAATCACTAATAGTAATCAGCTGCTGGGAAAGTGGCAACAGTGGCGAAATAGTAATTAAAACTGTTAATCAATCATTCAAATGATATTTGATTTGATTTCCATTTTCCTGTAAATAACAAAAAAAGTAGTACTAAAAACTAAAAAGTAAAAATTAAAATACTCTAGAGTTTTCAAGTTTTTCAAATTCAAATCGATTGTGTGTCAACTGTCATTCTACTCTTTGATCAGCTTCGAGTTGTACTTCAAAAATATAAGACGAGCAGCATTCTCTGGCATCAGTGAGCTACGATGCTCGTTCAGAACTCCTCCAGCTACACTGAACAAGCGCTCGGATGGAACGCTTGTTGGAGGTGCACACAAGTACCTGCGAGCAACTGCAGCAAGACTAGGGAAACGTTCCATATTCTGTCTCCACCAATGCAATGGATCCTCCTGCCGATTAAATCACTGGTTGAGCCAGATACTTGGGCATTTCGATGTCTATACCTCTTGGTTCCTGCTGTTCACTGTTAGTTGCACTTGCTGATGTATGTACAATTTCGTCAATACAATCCCAAAGAATTGATTTGCAACTACCAGGCGTATTCAGACGTGGTTGCTTAGCTGGCAATTCTTCAGATGTCTCAATCTCTTTCTGGTTCGCGACCAGTAAGCAAAAGAGTTGACAAAAATGTACATTTTTGCATTGAATTCTGGGTATTGGTAACCCTCGCGCGCTGTTTTGCGGGAATATTTGTGTGCCGTCCAATGAAATAATAATCTTTTAGAATGAGGTCAAACATCACTGTTTGTAACGTGGGATTCCAAAAGCTGAGGCTATATTAAGCTTATAAAACTGTGTCATTCATAACGAGGTCATCGGACCGCATACAATGATATATAATGTGTCGGAAGAGAATGTGTAGTTTCAATCGTTGCTATTGGCATATTAATGGTAATTTAATTATTTTTGTAATGAACAACCGATTTTCAAATACATTTTAAAGTAATTTATAGTGTTCCGGAAGCAAAATCATTAAGATCATCATAATCTAGATTGGTAATAGCACGTGAAAATGAAATTTTAAAAAATCGCTTTTGAAGTATTTTTTTTTTCAATTCCTTCATTCCGTACCCCCTTAAGGTTGCTAAAGAGACCGGTATACCACATTACCGGAAGAACATTCAACCAATGTTGTTAATCATATGATAAACCTCATGAAAAATTGATTTTTTTTTTTAAAATCACAATTTAATTTACTTACCTCTATGTTTTAAATTGTTTTTGCATAATGATATTGAATGATGATTTAAAGTTTGTAGATAGTTTGAAAAAATCAACAGAATGCAACTGGTTATCTTTTCTCCTATTATCACCCAGTGAACACTAAACTAGGGGTGTTCACGGTTAACCGGTTTGTCAATTAACCGAACCGAAACCGACAAAATGGCGGATTTTGGCAAAATGGCGGCATTAACGCAAAAACAAATCAAGTTTTCGTTGTTTCAAAAAAATATTGTTAGTCAAACAAATAAAAAGTTCTTAACTCTCCCATTGAAAGACAAAATAAACAACATTATAAGACCAGCGACTGAGGTGGAGAAGGTATGTTATACATATTGTTACGACTTTCCCCCGGTGCGCACCGTGCATCGAGATATTGAATGCTATGACGTGGTGGAGAGGAGTGACGTGGAAGCCGGAAGAAATTGGCCATGTTGCAGTTGTTGTTGTTTATTTAAGTTGATAGATATTAGTAAATACTTTTGGAACCCACGCCAGCCTGTGTGTTGTTTTAATTCCATAAACAAGAATTTTTAAAGAGTTGTAACAATTGGTGTCAGGGGTGGGGATTTCTTTTCTGAAAATGGCCGGTAAGAAGCTAAGTAAACCTTTAGTTGTAGAGTCTGAAATTGAAAAATTAAGAAGAGAAATGAAAGAAGGCCAGAATGAAATGAAAGAATTACTTAAGAATGAAAGGAAAGAATTACTTCAAGCAATAAGAGACGAAATAGGAGATCTGAAGGAAGATCTCAACACTAGAATTGAGAAGGTGAAGGTTGAGATTAACGAAAAGGTCGACGGCCGGATAATGGAACTCCAGGCTCAGATCAAGGACACAACTGCCAGGTATGATGGAGAGATTGGAGATATCAGGGAAGAACTGAGGAAAGTTCAGTTGACATAGACTGCAACCCCGACAACCGTAGGCAAGATGCCCATGCCTACATTTGATGGCACAATTTCATGGTCCGTATACAAGAGACAGTTTGAGGCAGCAGTGCAAATAAACAACTGGACCAGAGAAGAAGACAAAGCCACGGCCCTTGTCTTGGCTCCTAGAGGTAAGGCCTCTGAGATGCTCCGAACTGTCAACGACCCGGGAAATTATCAAGCTGTTGTAAAAGCACTAGAGTTACGGTACGGCGACGAGCACATGCAAGAAGTGTTCAGAGTTCAGTTGAAATCGAGGCAACAAAAATCCGGGGAATTTTTGCAGGAATTAAACACAGATATTGAAAGGTTAGCGCGCCTGTCTTACCCTGCCGCGGCACAGGAATTTCTGGACGTCATAATAACCGACACTTTCATCGATGCCATTCGTGATCCAGACCTAAAAAAGGCCATTATGATAAGTGGGAAACGCAAGGCCAGTGAAGCATTGGTGTATGCTCTGTCTTACGAAGCAGCTAAGAACGCGTCCAGGACCGACCACCATGCCAGGCAACTGGAAGTTGATGAAGATGAGCAAATTAACAAGATTCGCAAGGTGGTCGAAGAGGTCATTGCCTCAAAAGAGCAAAAGATAAGCGACGATTCGAGGAATGCTGACATGGGTGATACTCGCTGCTGGAATTGTGGCGCCTCCGGTCATGTTCGGCGGTACTGTCCAAGACAGAGGCAGTATTCCGCCGGACAGAACAGAAACCCCCAGCTCCCAAACCGCTGGAACTACCAGGGAAACTAACGTCCGCCAGCCTCGTAGGGCGGAAGCTGGCAAAACACTCCAACAAAGCCCTAAAGTCGTCAGTCCCACCGCAACCATTGGGATTAAATCAAGCCTGTATGTAAAAGGAAAAATTGGACAGTTTGAGTGTAGATTTCTATTGGATACTGGGGCATCACGCTCAATCCTGCGACCCGATGTAGTCAAAGACATACAATTGAATAACGTGAGTGGACATTTATTAAAGACAGCAGAAATGGATGCTAGTGAAAACAATTTAGCCAGCCTTTGGCAGGGAAACATGCCATGCAGCAATAACAACCGGAGAGAGTACAACGATTGTTGCGGATACCCTAATGAAGTCCCCGCACCTAATGAAGTCCCCGCACATAATGAAGGCCACACACCTAATGAAGTCCCAGCATCAAATGAAGGCCCAACACCCAATGAAGGCCCCGCATCAAATGAAGGCCCAGCACCTAATGAAGTCCCAGCATCTAATGAAGGCCCGGCGGCCAATGAAGGCCCAGCACCCAATGAAGGCCCAGCGCCCAATGAGGCCAGCGACCCCACTTGCTGCGCCTGCTCTGGTGGCAAGTCCCTAGAGCTGGTCCAGAGGAACAAGCACCCCGATCGATCCAAATTCTACGCCAGCATCCCTGACGCCAAAATATGCAGGGAGATCAGACGGCTAAACGCCTGCACCTACGATAAAACCTACCGACGAGCAACCCACAAAACGATAGGTCACCCGCCATCATCGATAGTGTTTGGCCGGGAACTCCGCTTACCTTGTGACCTTTGTTCGGGCTTCCCAGAGACGCTCCCTCCATGGAAACAGATTATGCCAATGGACTGAGATCTCGACTCGAGGAACTACATTCTATGGTTCGAAAAAAAACAAACATCAAAATCGACGTCGTATACAGAATACAGAGAAACATCCGCACCAAGATGAAAGTGGTTCATGTGGACAGACTGTTGTGAGAACTGACCTGTCCGGGACGGACAGATTTAAGAGGGGGCTTCCCCCCGGTGCGCACCGTGCATCGAGATATTGAACGCTATGACGTGGTGGAGAGGAGTGACGTGGAAGCCGGAAGAAATTGGCCATGTTGCAGTTGTTGTTGTTTATTTAAGTTGATAGATATTAGTAAATACTTTTGGAACCCACGCCAGCCTGTGTGTTGTTTTAATTCCATAAACAAGAATTTTTAAAGAGTTGTAACAATATCTTCTCCACCTCTCTGAGACGGGCGATATAACATAGAATGGAACTGCTACAGACATGTGTTTTGTGTTCACTGGGTGATAACTGGAGAACAAGGTAAACAGTAAAGTAAGACAGAAATCCGGCTGAAAATCCGGCAAAAATCCAAAAATTTTGCTTGAGCCGGATTTGTAAAATGGCCGGATTTTGGCCGGAGCCGGATTCGGAGCCGGATTCCGATACAGCCCTAATTTTGTCATCACGTTTTTTCTAAAGTCTGCTAAGGCCCTAGTTAATTTCTAGTGGACTAGTTATTCTAATGTGTCAACTGCAAAGCACTGTAGTCTATGTAAAGCTATTTATACGATCAGCTGATAGAGGCCTATAAAGCTTATATTATACGCTATATCGAAGTTAAGCCAGGGTAAAAATTGTATTTTTACATAATACATAATAATTTGTATTTATACTTTGATGTTTATTGCAAAGCATTTGATCAAACAATGAAAAATAGCTAGCACTAAGCAGCATAAACTAGACTAAAAACAATCCTGTCAATATTGCCTTTCGAAGCGTTTCGAAGCAATCAGTAAATCAAATGATAGCAACAAACTATCGATACACAAAGACCCAGTGAGAGAGGGGCATGGGGGGAAATGCCCAGGGGCCCGGCAAGTTTTAGGGGCCCAGACAGAGCTGGCCAATCAACTTTTGAAAATATTATTATCAGCACGATGGGGGGGGGGCGTGACAGCCCTGCCCAGGGGCCCGAAATTTCTGTCGGTGGGCCTGGATGCACATTTAAAAAGCCAAAAAACCTGTTTTACGACAAGAATCAATCATGAGCCTGCCATTTGGCAATTCACGTAAACCAGCTATGTATGTCTTCGCATTGCACCGTATAAATATTTATGTACATTGTGAAACGTTGTTGAAATCGTGGGGATATTGTGTTACATTGTAGTACATTGTGGATTATGTGGTACATTGTGGTGCATTGTGAGACATTGTGGGACATTCTGATACATTGTGGTACATTCTGTTACATTGTGAAACGTTGTTGAAATCGTGGGATATTCTGTTACATTGTATAGTACATTGTGGGACATTGTGGTACATTCTGTTTCATTGTGGTACATTGTGGTACATTGTGGGACATTCAGGTACATTCCGTTTCATTGTGGTACATTGTGGGACATTCTGGTACATTCTGTTTCATTCTATCAATGCCACCTAATCCATCGATTAAAGCATAGCCAACAGGCAACTTAAATGAACCATTGACGGCAACAATCATAAACGTTAGGCTCTCTTTTTGCCAACGGCATTGTGTCATCATCTAGATGTTTATTGCATATCACAACAGCACTGCTTTACAGCAACAGTATTAAGCACAAACAAATTAACCAATTAGCATTATTATTATAGTGACTAACTGATGAAGCAATATCCCGTTTTCTTGTCGTCGTTGTGTACAACCGTACGCCAAACAAGAGGGCATTTATTACTTTTTTAAAAAATTATAACACAGTGTTTTATAACGTTCAAAATAGTACAATAATATAACATACACACTACACAGCTACCAATGTTTTGAGTCAAACATGGCGGCGATAGGCTACGCCCACGGCTTCCGCCTAGTGACGTAATGCCGTCTCCATGTATTCAACCTCCCTACAACTTTAGAACCACTGATAAGTTGGTAAATTTCAGTTAATTAGTCAAGTTTAAAAGTTCATAAGGCCAGGACCACTTTTATATATTTTGTTAATTAAAAGTCCAGGGTTAGATCTTTGTTTTGGTAGAGTAAGGTTAACAATACAGGTCAGTGACCTTAACCGTAGGTAACAGTGAACTTAGTTGCAGGTTACAAAGGGATGCTATCCTTAGAATGGATATTTGGCCGCACCAATCACTAGGCTGGAAAAAATAGTCCTTATTATGTAAATGAGTTAGAAAGGGGTAGAAGAGCCAATCAGAAGAGTTCGGGCTTTAGAATCATGGGATAGCTAAATCACCACATATAATCAGATGTACGTCAGTGAGGAAGTAGAGACGGTTGGGGACCGAGGATAGTTAGGGAGCAGTGGGCAGAGAGGACAGTTGAGAAGTGTGGAGACGGTTAGAGACCGAGGATAGTTAGGGAGCAGTGGGCAGAGAGGACAGTTGAGAAGTATGGAGATGGTTAGAGACCGAGGATAGTTAGGGAGCAGTGGGCAGAGAGGACAGTTGAGAAGTTTAGTTGGGGGTCGAGAAGAGGACAATAGAGAATGAGGTCGGGAACAGTGTGTTATTAAGTTTTTAATAGGAGTTGGTTAATGTGACTTGAAGCATAGACAAAGACGTGTATTATTATGCAGTTGTGTTTGGATCAGGGTTTTTTTTGCCATGTAGCGCGCCGGATCTGCGATCCGGCACCTCTGAAATGCAACCCGGCACCTCTTATAGTTTTCTTCATTTGGTAAAAAGTTAAAAACTTCAGAGACCCACCACCTCTTATTGAAGAGACCCACCACCTCTTATTGAGCAAAAAAACCCCTGGTTTGGATCTACATATCACTGTGTTATGTTCATGATATCTTTGTGTGAATTCAAAAATAAGATATATGAATCGTTATTGACTCGGCTACATTAATTGAATGTGAGAGAAAATGTCATGCAGTAAACGCCTCCACAAAACTATGCAAAACAATATAAACCAATAAAACACTTCATGACATTTATAAATTTTAATTTCAACATAGCCACTGATACGTACAAATAGTCATAAACTGAAAACCACAGTTTTATTACACCAAAGTTTAATGTATGTTTGGTATTTACACTGTTTGGAATGTTATTGTATAACATGTTACACCAACTCACATAATCGCCTTTCGACTATCAACAAAACTGTCCGATCTAAATAGTGTTGGTCGAAAGGCTGGTACAACCGTTACCTGCCATAGGTAGAAGTAGAGGTTGTTTTCTCACCCCGCCTGTCTCTTGTTTAATGGCAGGACCAAGAACACCTCGCCTTTCTGGCAGTTTGGTAGGGAATACCTTGATTTGTTGGAAGGGGTACTCAAAAACCCCTTGCCTTGCCATTCTGGCCGAACAGCAGTACACACACCCTGCTGGTCTGGCCAGTTTGGGCGAGTCTTAAAACTCTCTTTTCATCCATCCCGGCAGATGATAGCGAGCACACTCACCCGCCGCTCTGTAGGGAATGGCAGACGTGCATCAGCGTCACCAACAATGCTAATTTGGTAGGCACGCTACACCCTATCGTGTTGGCAATGGCGGCGTAAAAAAAATTACAAAAAAATTTTTAAAAATAATAATAAGATTAAGATCCAGAAATTGTACAGAGAGAGAGAGAGAGAAAGGGAGGGAAAGAGATAGATAAAGAGAGAGATGGGGGGCAGGGAGGGAAAGAGATAGATAAAGAGAGAGATGGGGGCAGGAGGGAGAGAGGGGAAGGAGAAGGAAGGGAGGAAGGGGGAGAAACAGAAGGTAAACAGAAAACCTTATTTTAAACCCGGGCAAAGCCGGGTACTTGCATAGTATATCTATATATAATTTACAATTATCACTTGTTACCACTTGTTACTAACCTAAAACAATGTCACAATTTTTTTTTCATTTTTTTTACTATTAAGTCACATGAAATAATTTATAAGGGTGGAGTCTGACTGGCGCTGTACACAATGTAGACAATACAAACTAACCCATTTATGATGGAAGCTTCACAGTCGTACCTAGGTGGGTGGAGGGGTTCCGATTTTTAAAGTCCCCCTGGTCCCCAGCTTGAGGGGCCCCCAAAAAATATTTTTACACTAAATATTAAGTACATTATCTCATCGAAGAGCCCCCAAATCCCTAGAGGTTCGGAAACTGGCTTCACAGAACTATAATGTTTAAAGCTTTGATTTTTTCTTTTCATTTTTAAGAGGACTGATATTTTCTGCGTCTGCGGCCTCATTTTCAACATTTTCGTCAACGAAGGTTTTAGTTTTAGTTTCGTCAAAGAAAACAACACTAGCACGCAGTTGGAGTTGAAAATGGTGATATATATTCGAGCGCTTTAACAATCATTCTATATACAAAAATAGCATGTCTATCTACTCGAAGTGGCCCCAAGGACATGAACAGATTATTGTAGCCAAAACACATTTAATGGACACTTAATAATACATCAAATAAGTTCATATTTTATATAGTTCATCCCAAAGAAAATAATCCTCATTATGGGCATAGAATCTAACAAAAAACAACCCCCGACCATTAAACTTGAATCTATTTCTTCTAATTCCAATTCTCTTCTACTTAGCCCCACACCCATTCTTCCTTCCAGGGCCGCCGAGAGGGGGAGGCAGGGAGGCAGGGGGGTCATTGTCAGGGGGCCGCATCTGGGCGGGGGCCTGGCCGCCCAAAAAATGTCAATTTTTCACGACTGTTTGTTTATTAAGGGGCCCGCAATGATATTCTGCCCTGGGGCCCCAAAGTTGGCTCTGGCTTCACTGATTCTCTCCTCCTCTGCCCGCCAACCCCCTTCCATCAAGACATGCTTGAATCGCAGTGGGTCTCAATGTACACACAACAAATCCTGTTAACAATACCACGTTACACTTCTCCCTACTCCCCACCCGTTAAACACTCCTTTCCCAACCCTACACCCCATTCCAACAGTTCTTTTTTTATAATTTTATAATTTATCATGTTTAACATGACGTATTTAAAAAAGAGAAACGTGAGGTTAAAAAATAGCGGTGTTGCATCTCGATTCGTCTGCTTGACTCCCTCTCCTCCTTTCCGCAACCATTAAAATCTTAATTCATTAATATGAAATCCTTGTTGTGTTTAGAATTCCGCAGCATTTCATTTATTCAAGAAAGATTCCTTTGATGAACAAAATGCGCACCAAACATGCTTTCATTTACATACACTGTCTCTTTTTAGTTTCTATAATTTTGGAATTCCCCAGACTATTTTTATAGAGACCGTCGATGACGCGCATTGTTTTTTTTTAAACTCCGGTGTAGCATGCTCACGGCGAGGGTGCCGCATGTCTTTACGTTAAAAATACACGGCACCGTACGGCTGAAAGCTTAATAAAAATACATCATTCAGAGGTGCATCTGCTTGAATGTAAACCAGATGTAAAGATAAGGCAGTACTAAATAGTCATATATTCATGAAATTTTAAAGCGTTTACAAGTCAAAGAAAAACACAAAAACAAATGCTTAAAAAAATTTACAAAAAGTTATATATACATATATATGATTTAAATGTTTTTGTTTTTTTTTACAAAAATAGTAAAATTTGCTATTTTAATAAAATGTTAATTATTTGTATGTAAATATATAAATAATTTAATACCAATGTTTTTACAATTATATTACTATGCAAATAATACTTTATAATGTTATTTGACGTTGTAACTACTTTTTCAACAATAAAAAACATTTCGAACTGCGGTAAAAAGATTCATGTGGAGTTGACGTATGGTTGTGCGTTGAAGCGCACAGCCATTATCTAAGAGCCCCTGGTTCTATCTCTCTAATTTTAATTTCGGGATCTTCTCGGGTCTAGTAAGTTCCCTCACGTCTCTCATAGTGCTCTGGTGGCCAGTGCTTACTTGCCGTGGTGGAGATGAAAAAAAAGCTCACTACGATATCGCTAAACAATATTTCCTAGAAATATGGCACTACGACCAACTTAAACTCATGCAGTATATAACACGTTTACAGTACATGTAAATGTTGCCGCCATCTTGTGTGACAGACGCAAACAGAGCAGGATTTGATTTTTGTATTATATGGACGAAGCTCTGTTTAGAAAAACACGCTAAACTTATTTTCGTTCTTCATCATCTTAGATAAAAAACTTCGTCAATTAAACCCTACATTAGTTTTAATTATTATTATTATTTTTTTTTGCTGTGGCATTCCTGTCTTGCGGTATATCGGTTAGTCGTGGCACACCTTCTTGCTTCGGTACATCGGTTAGCCGTGGCACACCTGTCTTGCTTTGGTACATCGGTTAGCCGTGGCATACCTGTCTTGCTACGGTTCATCGGTTAGCCGTGTGTCACGGGCCCCTTGCGGGATCCATGCGGTCATTGTCTAAGAGCATGATAACTCACTGAGTTCTGGCCAGTATTTGTATTTTCCCCAGCCACGTGTTTCCACAGGACGCGCACAACACAACAAGAAATGATAACGAAACACGTACCAGTACAACGAGTAGTGTTTATTTACATCAAAGCAAACATTTACATAGTGCCATAAAAGGACAAGTAGCGTTCTCAGCTACTATATCAATAATACATTAAATCCAAAAGGACCACATAGGTTTAATCTCTTACCTGCGACTGGTAGTTCTAAAAGAACTCAGAACTGAGTTAACAAATATTCAAGTCCCATCAGCTCAGTTCGTTTACTGTCCAGGATCGAATCGAGCTGACGGCCCTCAAGCGTCCGAGCTCGACTTCCTCCCTTCGACTGTCATACTCTAACTAATGTTGACTGACTCAAAAATCCAGCTCGAGTCTCCGGCCACTACCATCCAATCTCGCGGCTCATGCATGCTGAGACTTCACTGACCAATGGGCAGCGACCTTGTATGTCACGCCCATTACGCGTGATCAGTTGCGCCTTCAAGTATGAGGCGATAAAGGGACAGAGTGAGAGGGTACCAATCCCCCCCCCCCCCCCCGTTTACTTTAATCGTTCCCAGGTGACGCCAGTGCTGGGTGGGTTAATCCCCACTGGCCCCAGAGCAACACCTAGAAGACCAAAGCCTCCGACCATCTCTTTATCTCCCCCTGAGTCGATGACGCAACACGAGGGGGCAGGTAGACAAGGTAGGCTTGATTTCATCCCAATGTCACAGAATGTGACACCGTGGCACACCTTCTTGCTTTGGTACATCGGTGAGCCGTGGCACACCTGTCTTGCGGTACATCGTTGAGCCGTGGCACACCTGTTGCATTGCTCTACTGTTAATAATTAGGCTTATTCTTCTCAATGGATCGGTCAACCTACCTTAACTAATACACTGATTGCTCTTAGTCAAGAGAATATAGATACATTGAAATGTTACAATTGAAATGTTTTAGACCCCAGTACATTATTATATACTAACCAATATAAATAATAATAGCATTATCCTCAAGCCCAAGTTTTTGAATTTTCTTATTGTGATACAATGATAAATCTTATTAAAATAAATACATATCTTATATACAAAATTAACTTAAGTGTGATATTTTGTATATCCATTTACAGTTCTTTGTAGAAAGCTTAGTTACGCACACTGCGCATTGCGCAGTTAAGATGTTAACATTCAAAGGTCATCTCTAAAATGCAATCAAACTTAGTTGTTGATCTAGTAAATTCTTCTTAGGCCTAATACTTGGCTTCGGGCAGACGAAGTGTAGAGTTCATCTGTTTCTATAACCTCGGTTTGCGAAGGGATTGTGTGGTTAGCACAACGCCCAGTCGCCTTTACTTCCTAACTTAAGTCAGGTACACATTTAAAACTGGGTGGATTCTTATGGGACGACTTTACACCAAATAACACCAGGAAAAATCAAAGGTTCTCACCAAGGGTCGAACCAGGATTGATTAACCATTAGGCAAACAAGGAACGTGTCTAGGGCACCAAGAGTTTGGGGGCACCACAAGTCCTCAATACAAATGTGTATTTTGTCCTGGTAGCCGCGCGTAATCGACATAACATTATAAATTGCAAATGTAATATCGAATCGCACATTGCTTAACTTTTTTGTTCTATTTTTGTACTTTTTTAAGGATATATTTGTGCTCTGTAAACGCACTAAAGCGTAGCGACCAACCCATCCCGTTTTAGTTCAAGCTTGTGAAAACAATTGTGAAAGTGCTAATTTATCGACGTGACATTGAATAAATGTACATTTTGCATTACGGCTTAGATAAGCAGAAAACGTTGCAAAGAAGAAACAAAGATTATATGGTGATGCCCCTGATGTAATCTCTGAATGCCAGAGACAAATTTCGTTTATCTGCTTACGACATTGTTGACAAACTTGAGACAGAGATGAGTAGACGAGGACAGATGTATAAATAATTTAGTAGTCTGTTTATTTGATCGATGTATTCCAAACATCTCATGTTGTGAAGAACTAATCATGTTTATCCTAAAGATCTGAACAATAATTTATTTACTGAACTACTACAGTTCCACTCATATATTCACAAGTTCTCAGGCATCAAAATCTGAAAACAACAAGTTCAGTCATTGCAGAATTATACAAAGTAATAATGACAACATCGAGTGTGCTTTTCCAAATGTAGAAATCGTCGTGTACATAATTTTACCGACATAGGTTACGAACTGTTCAACTAAGCGCTCTTTTTCTCTTTGAAAGGTAAAAAATTCAAGTAGATCGAAAATGAAACAAAAGGGTTGATTCAATATTTCTACTGATTATTGAAGCCAATTTGTTGCACAGGTTAATCTAGAAAAAATAACTTTAAAATGTAAATGTGTGCTCTCTTTTGATCTTCTTATTTATTATTTATTATTGTTACAAATTCGAATACAAAAATACCTTATTTGTAGGTCACTGGAGGAACGGGGGCTCTGGGTAGAAAGGGGTTGCAGTGTGGGATTATGCCTTAGAAAAACCAAGATAGCTTAATCCGGCCCTGGATCGAACCCATGACTCTCTGGTCGAAAGTTGAAAATCTACCCACTCGGCCTTCCTTCCCGCGTTATAAATCTTTAGCTATTATGAAATATTAGATATTGTTGATCTAGCTGTGTATGAAATATTAGATAGTGTTGATCAAGCTGTGTATGAAGTATTAGATATTGTTGATCTAGTCAGCTGTATATGAAATATTAGATATTGTTGACCTAGCTGTGTATGAAATATTAGATATTGTTGACCTAGCTGTGTATGAAATATTAGATATTGTTGACCTAGCTGTATATGAAATATTGTTGACCTATCTGTGTATGAAATATTAGATATTGTTGATCTAGCTATGTATCAAATATTAGATATTGTTGACCTAGCTGTGTATGAAATATTAGATATTGTTGATCTAGCTGTGTATGAAATATTATATATTGTTGATCTAGCTGTGTATGAAATATTAGATATTGTTGACCTAGCTGTGTAAGTAATATTAGATATTGTTGACCTATATGTGTATGTAATATTATATATTGTTGACCTATCTGTGTATGAAAAATTAGATATTGTTGATCTAGCTGTGTATGAAATATTAGATATTGTTGATCTAGCCAGGGTTGTTAGTATCGAAGTATCGGTATCGGCCAATACAGTATCGCCGGTACTTTTTCAGTATTGGTTGCTGTATTGCTGATCCTTTTTTGTATCAAGTATTCGATTTGTGTATCGCCGATACATTTTAAACGAAAAAATTTCGATACTGATACCAATACTTTTCTATTGCCACTATTAGCTAATTGTAGAACAATACGCGACTTTAATAGATTATTTTAAAAGTAATCTTCATAAATTCAATCACTGCTTGTAATGATAGCCATCAACCTCTACCACTATTAACACCAAGACAACTTGGAACAAAAAGGTCGAAGTTGAACAAAACTTGCAGTGCACTGAGTGAAGTTTCCACTCCACTTGGGCTACTCGACAGGGTGATGCAGCTTCAATACAGTCACAGCAGTTTTACTGCACGGCGGCAGAACCGGCTTAATAGTAAAGTTCTGCTGAAGTAGACAGATATCTTGGAGATAAGTCATCAGAAATGCTGTCATTAGTACCCTACCCAAGCATTAAGAAACTATATTGATGAGTTGATCGGCTAGTGCTATGTTGAGCGCCTGTTTTCATTAGGTGCGCGTCTTTATGCCATTACATTCTAGGAGGCTACAAGGATTACTTTGAAATGATGGTCTTCTTTTTACGTGCTGCCAAATGGTGAAATAGTAAAGAAAAGTTCCTTAGCCCTGATGGGCCAGATTCATCTGCTTCTATAACTCCGAGCCGCCTTTACTTCCCCAGCTTAAAGTCGGGTACCTATGTAAAACTGGTGAACTTGTGGAAAATTCCCATTGTTCTCACCGAGGATCGAACCCATAATTCTGAAGTCGATAGTCGAGTATCTACACCACTTGGCCATCCGTCAAGTACTAAAGTGATTTAGCATTAAATTTGTGCTTTTGATATTGTATTTAATTGTTTTCATTTTTTTTTTGAGAAACTTGCACTCATTATATTTTAAATAAAAATACTTTGTTGTTTTCAAAAGTATCGGTATTGTATCGGTATCGACTTTGCAATACATTTTTACTTGAATATTAGCTTGTATTGGTATGGGCGATGTATTTTCATGAAGTATTGGTATCGGTATTTACGATACAATTAAGAGTATTGTTAACAACCCTCTGGATCTAGCTGTATATCAAATATAAGATATTGTTGATCTAGCTGTGTATGAAATATTAGATATTGTTGATCTAGCTATGTATCAAATATTAGATATTGTTGAACAAGCTGTGTATGAAATATTATATATTGTTGACCTAGCTATGTATGAAATATTAGATATTGTTGACCTCGCTGTGTATGAAATATTAGATATTGTTGACCTAGCTATGTATGAAATATTAGATATTGTTGACTCATGAAATTTTAGATATTGTTGATCTAGCTGTGTATGAAATATTAGAAATTGTTGATATAGCTGTGTATGAAATAGATATTGTTGATCTAGCTGTGTATGAAATATTAGAAATTGTTGATATAGCTGTGTATGAAATATAAAATATTGTTGATCTAGCTATGTATGAAATATTAGATATGTCGTAATAAATGTATGAAAACATAAGATTTGTTGATTTAGCGTATGAAATTATTAGATATTGTTGATATAGCTGTGTATGAAATATTAGATATTGTTGATCTAGCGTTTGAAATATTATATATTGTTGATCTAGCTACGTATAAAATATTATATATTGTTGATTTAGCTATTATGAAATATTAGATATTTTTTCTAGCTGTGTATGAAATATATGATATTGTTGATATAGTTGTATGAAGTATTAGATATTTTTGATATATTAAAAAAAGAAATATTAGATATTGTTGAACTAGCTCGTGTATGAAATATAAGATCTGTTGATCTAGCTGTGTATGAAATATTAGATATTGTTGATATAGTTATTAGGATATTGTTGACCTAGCTTGTGTTTGAAATATTATATATTGTTGATCTAGTTACGTATAAAATATTATATATTGATTTAGCTATTGCGAAATATTAGATATTTTTCTTCTAGTTGTGTATGAAATATTAGATATTAGTTATAGCTGTATGAAGTATTAGGATATTTTTTTGATATAGCTGTTTGTGAAATATTAGATATTGTTGAACTAGCTTTGTATGAAGTAATAGATATTATTGACCTGGCTGTATGATATATTAGGTTGTTGACTTAGCTGAAGTGTAATTATTATATATTTTAGACTCCATATTAGATATTGTTGATCTAACTGTTTATGAAATATTAGGAATTATTGATATAGTTATGCATGAAATATTATATATTGTTGATTTAGCTATGTATGAAATATGAGATATTGTTGATTTAGCTATTATGAAATATTAGATATTTTTTCTCTAGCTATGTATGAAATATTATATTTTATTGATTTAGTTATGTATGAAATATTAGATATTGTTGATCTAAAGGTGTATAATATAATATATTGTTGATCTAGCTATGTATGAAATATTAGATAATGGTGAACTAGCTGTGTATGAAATATTAGATATTGTTAATATAGCTGTGTATGAAATATAAAATATTGTTGATCTAGCTTATGTATGAAATAGATATGGTTGAACTAGCTGTGTATGAAATATTAGATATTGTTGAACTAGCTGTGTAGGAAGATAGATATTGATCTATATATGAAATATTAGGTAGCGTTGACAGTGTATGAAATATTATATATTGTTGACGATATTTGTATGAAATATGCTAAATTGCTTTATCTAGTTATGTTTGAAATATTATATATTGTTGATCTAGCTATGTATTGAAATATTAGATATTGTTGATTTAGTTGTATGAAATATTAGAAATTGTTGATATATACGTGTATGAAATATTAGATATTGTTAATCTAGCTATGCATGAAATATTAGATATTGATATAGTTATGTATGAGGCTTATTATATATTGTTGATCTAGTTATATGAAATATTAGATATTATTAGATATAGCTATGTATGACAAATGAGATATTGCTGATTTAGTTATTATGAAATATTAGATATTTTTCTTTAGCTATGTATGAAATATTATATTTTGTTGATTTAGTTATGTATGAGTCATTAGATATTGTTAGATCTAACTGTGTATAAAATCTAATATATTGCTAGATCTATATGTATGAAATATTAGATATGGTTGAACTATCTGTGTATGAAATATTAGATATTGTTGATATATTACGTATGAAATATAAAATATTGTTGATCTAGCTATGTATGAAATATTAGATATGGTTAACTAGCTGTATATGAAATATAAGATATTGTTGATCTAGCTATATCAACAATATCTAATATTTCATACACAGCTAGATCAACAATATCTTATATTTCATATATACAGCTAGTCTAACCATATCTAATATTTCATACATAGCTAGATCAAATAAATATTTTATATTTATATGACAGCTATATCAACAATATCTAATATTTCATACATGGTGATAGTCTAACCATATCTAATATTTCATACATAGCTAGATCAACAATATATTAGATTTTATACACAAAGTCAACAATATCTAATATTTCATACATAGCTAAAACAACAAAATATAATATTTCATACATAGCTAGAGAAAAAATATCTAATATTTCATAATAGCTAAATCAACAATATCTCATTTGTCATACATAGCTATATCAATAATATCTAATATTTCATACATAGCTAGATCAACAATATATAATATTTCATACATAACTATATCAACAATATCTAATATTTCATGCATAGCTAGATTAACAATATCTAATATTTCATACAGCTATATCAACAATTTCTAATATTTCATACACAGCTAGATCAACAATATCTAATATTTCATACATAGCTAGATCAACAATATATAATATTTCAAACACAGCTAGATCAACAATTTATCATATTCATACAAATATAGGTCAACAATATATAATATTTCATACAGCTAGGTCAACACTACCTAATATTTCATACACCGCTAGGTCAACAATATCTAATATTTCATACACAGCTAGTTCAACAATATCTAATATTTCATACACAGCTAGTTCAACCATATCTAATATTTCATACATAGCTAGATCAACAATATTTTATATTTTATACACAGCTATATTAACAATATCTAATATTTCATACACAGCTAGTTCACCATTATCTAATATTTCATACATAGCTAGATCAACAATATATTATATTTTATACACAGCTAGATCAACAATATCTAATATTTCATACATAGCTAAATCAACAAAATATAATATTTCATACATAGCTAGAGAAAATATCTAATATTTCATAATAGCTAAATCAACAATATCTCATATTTCATACATAGCTAGATCAACAATATATAATATTTCATACATAGCTATATCAACAATTCCTAATATTTCATAAACAGTTAGATCAACAATATCTAATATTTCGTACACATATAGGTCTAAAATATATAATATTACATACACAGCTAGGTCAACAATATCTAATATGTCATACACAGCCAGGTCAACAATATCTAATACTTCATACAAAGCTAGTTCAACAATATCTAATATTTCACAAACAGCTATATCAAAAATATCTAATACTTCATACACAGCTATATCAACAATATCTAATATTTCATACACAGCTAGAGAAAATATCTAATATTTCATAATAGCTAAATCAACAATATATAATATTTTATACGTAGCTAGATCAACAATATATAATATTTCAAACACAGCTAGATCAACAATATCTAATATTTCATACACAGCTATATCAACAATATCTAATATTTCATACACAGCTAGATCAACAAAATCTATATTTCATACACAGCTAGTTCAACAATATCTAATATTTCACACACAGCTATATCAAAAATATCTAATACTTCATACACAACTATATCAACAATATCATATATTTCATACACAGCTAGAGAAAAATATCTAATATTTCATAATAGCTAAATCAACAATATATAATATTTTATACGTAGTTAGATCAACAATATATAATATTTCAAACACAGCTAGATCAACAATATCTAATATTTCATACACAGCTATATCACCAATATCTAATATTTCATACACAGCTAAATCAACAAAATCTATATTTCATACACAGCTAGTTCAACCATATCTAATATTTCATACATAGCTAGATCAACAATATTTTATATTTCATACACAGCTCATATCAACAATTTCTAATATTTCATACACAGCTAGATCAACAATATCTAATATTTCATACACAGCTATATCAACAATTTCCTAATATTTCATACACAGCTAGATCAACAATATCTAAAATTTCATACACAGCGAGGTCACAATATCTAATATTTCATACATAGCTAGGTCAACAATATCTAATATTTCATACACAGCGAGGTCAATAATATTCATTATTTACACATAGCTAGGTCAACAATATATAATATTTCATACACAGCTTGTTCAACAATATCTAATATTTGATACATAGCTAGATCAACAATATCTAATATTTCATACAATAGCTAGATCAACAATATCTTATATTTGATATACAGCTAGATCCAGGTTGTTAACAATACTCTTAATTGTATCGTAAATACCGATACCAATACTATGAAAATACTATCGCCCATACCAATACAAATATTCAAGTAAAAATGTATTGCCAAAGTCGATACCGATACAATACCGATACTTTTGAAAACAACAAAGTATTTTTATTAAAATATAATGAGTGCAAGTTTCTCAAAAAAAAAATGAAAACAATTAAATACAATATCAAAGCACAAATTTAATGCTAACTTGGTACTTATTAGTAGGGCAAAAAAAAGATAAAAAAGAAGTACATAAAAAATTAAAATTTTACATGTAAGAATAATATAAGAGCTGTGTAGCTTTGAAAAACAAACAGATATTATTAATAGTTAAAAAATGTATCGATATTTAGTGAAAAACTGAAAATGGAAATATTCAAAAATGAATATTTTTTTTAGCTTTCATGACAAACAACGAAGCAAAATTTTTTTTTACATCCATTAATTAATTTTTTTTCATTATAGATGATTTTACATTAGTCTAATTTAATTTAATTTTATTTTTATTCTATTAGAACAAGAAAAAAAAATAAATTGTAAAATTCTTCATTGCTTTCAGATTGGCGCTGCGATTTAGATTTAGAATTTACAAACGAGGAATGTCGTCATAAACCACACTGGTTTTACAATAAAACCAGAAATGACTGCCAAATAATTCGAGATGAAGGCTGTAATAGAAATTCAAACGGTTGGCATCATCCTGACTCATGTAGGGAGGTTTGTGTCCGTTGACCATAACGTGACCATTACAATAAACAACAAATGAAAATGATAGCTGTCATGCAAGCTAGGCTTTTGTTGTGTGTTGATTGATTTCTCTAATTACAAAGATTAAAACATTTTATTTACTAGAATTAGGATTTGATTCCCTCTAAATATAATAATTATTGTTTTTCATGTGCTGTCTCATTAATATTTAAATTAAAAACACAGCCATGTTACTCATGTATCATGATCTCTATAACTACTTGGCATTTATTACAAAAAGAAGGCAATTCCAAGATGGCGATCTATTCCCGTATTTATTTTTTGACCTCATTGGGCTCCCCAGTTTACTTTATAGGTCAGTGTAAAATGGTTCTCATATGCACAGACGGAGCACTTAAATCCCTGCTGTCATTCCCGACCCCCTACCTGTGTGAAGCGGGTTTTTTTTTTTGCAGTGACAACAATCAAAACAAAACAACGAAGTAAACTGGACAACCTAACCCTAACCCCTAACCCTAACCATAAACATAATTAACACAATGCACACTAATGGGACAGGTGGCTGTGAGTTGTGTGCTGTACAACACTAATGGGACAGGTGGCTGTGAGTTGTGTGCTGTACAACACTAATGGGACAGGTGGCTGTGAGTTGTGTGCTGTACAACACTAATGGGACAGGTGGCTGTGAGTTGTGTGCTGTACAACACTAATGGGACAGGTGGCTGTGAGTTGTGTGCTGTACAACACTAATGGGACAGGTGGCTGTGAGTTGTGTGCTGTACAACACTAATGGGACAGGTGGCTGTGAGTTGTGTGCTGTACAACACTAATGGGACAGGTGGCTGTGAGTTGTGTGCTGTACAACACTAATGGGACAGGTGGCTGTGAGTTGTGTGCTGTACAACACTAATGAGACAGGTGGCTGAGTTGTGTGCTGTACAACACTAATGGGACAGGTGGCTGTGAGTTGTGTGCTGTACAACACTAATGGGACAGGTGGCTGTGAGTTGTGTGCTGTACAACACTAATGGGACAGGTTTTGCAGTGCCCTTCATTCATCCCTCACCATAGTGAATGTCGCAATGGCCATGACCTGAAATGTCCATAGATTCTCACCAGGGACCTCAGGTCTAGAGTTTAACCGCAAGACAATTTATTGTTGACTGTATAATTAGTATTTGCCTTCAGTCGAGAGTTTAACCGCAAGACAATTTAGTATTAACTGTAGAACTAGTATTGGCCTAACACCAGTTCCTCCAGTTAATAAACAAAAATATAATTTGAAAAGTACATTACTGATAGCGGTAACGCATATATTGTTCAGTTTATTTGTAAATAAACACTTCCTTATTTTCTAACCATTTTCTCCACTCAAAACCTTTTTCTATTTATTTGGAAAAAAATTGTAATCGATTTTTGAGGCATTTTTAGTGATAGATTATCGTGAAATTTTGTATACATGTTATTGCTCCATTACAATGCATGATTCAATAATTATTTCTGGTAATTTTTTAAAAACAAAAATGAGTTAAAAAAAATTATCATTATACTAATCAAGAAATATAACCGTGTTTAAATATGCCGAACGACACTAATAAATGGGCTACTTCCCTTGCATTAATAATATTGACCTGTTAGCACATGATTATCGCGCAGCGGTACACACGCTGGGATAAACAGTAAGACATTCGATAAGATGAACAGTAGGACATTCCATGAGATGAACAG
Organism: Bulinus truncatus; assembly: GCA_021962125.1. Lineage (NCBI taxonomy): Eukaryota > Metazoa > Mollusca > Gastropoda > Planorbidae > Bulinus > Bulinus truncatus. The sequence continues at coordinate 3,416,578 of JAGDYQ010000059.1, read as the reverse complement.
TAGGACATTCCATGAGATGAACAGTAGGACATTCCATGAGATGAACAGTAGGACATTCCATGAGATAAACAGTAGGACGTTCGATGAGATAAACAATAGGACATTCAATGAGATAGACAATAGGACATTCGATGAGAAAAACAGTAGGACGTTCGATGAGATAAACTGTAGGACATTGGATGAGAAAAACAGTAGGAAATAAAATTGAAATTTATTGTAAAATCATATATAATAAAAGGCAAGTGTGTGTTATCTGTTCCACCAATAGTATTCGATAAAGTAATCATGGTATGGGAACACCGTCGCTATGAATAAAAAAAAAATCCTCTATGACGTCATTTCCCGATGGTACATTTTTTTTATTTGGTGATGTATCATGCCACATCAACTTGCCTTTGTGCTGCAGAATGGCATAATAAAGTAGTTATTTTTTTACTTTCAGTTCATTTTTATAAAAGATTTTTTTAAATGCTTCTTTTTGATTTTAACATTGAGAGAATTAAGGGTAAAACGTAACGGTGACATAAATTAGCACCCATATCTTTATCTAATGGTGTTTGGTTAGGTTGGTTGGTTTGCTTTGTTTGATTTGGTTGGATTTGGTTGGTTTGGTTTGGTTGATTTGTTGATCGGTTGGTTTGGTTAGTTAGCGTCAGCCCCGTAGCGTGAAAATTCTACAGGAGGGGCCAGGCATTATACAGCAGGGGCCAGGCAATAGCAGGGGGGCAGGTAATACATTTTACTAAGTAGAACAAATAAGCAGGGAGGGGCAGACAAAACGCGGGGGGGGGGCCCGACCCCCTGCCCCCCGCACGCTACGGGCCTGGTTAGCGTTGGCGGGTAAAACGTAATTTGTGAACGATGTGGCAGTGACGGTCTTGGCTTAGTTACTTGGATTGGTTGGCTAGGTTGGTTTCTTTGGTTGATTGGTTAGCTGGTTTGGTTAGTTGTTTTGGTTGGTTGTTTGGTTTGGTTTGGTTGTTGTTTGGTTTGGTTTGGTTGGTTCGGTTGGTTTGTTTGGTTGGTTGTTTGGTTTGGTTTGGTTGGTTAGCGTTGACGGGTAAAACGTAATTTGTGACGTATGAAATGTAGGTCATTTCTGCACAAAGTAAATATTGAATAAAATGAGGGAACAAAAAACTTATTTTAAACGTTAGTGATTCTATCAGTAAGCAGACTCTTTGTAGTTTGAGTTGCCAATCATCACTCGCTCACAATTGTTTTGTGGTTGTTGACAGCTGAGTTTAATTGTATTGAAAAATGGACGAGCCTTGCTGTTCAAAAAATGGTTTTTATAAAAAAATATAAAATTCCGCCCGTCGTTTGATGGGCTAAAATACTTGTGTATGCATAGATTGAGAACCCCGTTGTTATTTCAATGAAGTCATTCTATATCTTAGTATTTTCATTTGTTTTTTCTTCAGTAGGAATATTGATATCATATTACAGAAATGTTCAGAAAGCACGTAGTGTCGTTACCATGACTCTGGTTTCTCGTCACAACGAATAAATCTTTCGCCTTTTACAAAAGATTTCCGTGGTAAACCCTTACGGGAAATTCATAATAAAAAACTGTTTTAAAATACTTATCGTCAATTTATATTTTTAAAATTTATCGCCTTGTGCGCGTTAGATTCCAACGGTGTTTTATAACAAAAAAAAAAATACAAGGAACACGTGGCTTTCAAGCTACTCTCGACTATTCAGAACTTGTTTCGATAGTTACTAGTTTCTAATTGGACTTTTTAGAACAAGATTTTTGTGTCGTGCTGTGTGCATGAATTCTTTCAGTACTTTGTTTTGGACTATTTGCTGCTATCTGTCAAGATGTTTTGCAAGATTTGCTGTATCGTGCCGTGTGCATAATTTCTATCGGGACTTACGTAAGTACAGCTACATTTTTGCGTAGTTTTAAAGTTAGCAGTGCAAAACCTTTAAAAACCCTTTTTCCCATTTACAATCATGTCAGTTATGACTTTTGTAATCGAGAAAAAAGACCTTGAAGGTGGACTGGTCCATCCCCAGGGCACTGTCCTTCTCAGGTTAACGGTACCAAACGCAACTAAGGCAACTATGCCCTTGTTGATAAAAATGATGGATCTACACCCATCAGACGTTTCCACGCTGTACAGGTTAGAAAGCCCGTACACGTGGTACCTTAAGACATCCAACGATCCATGTCGCTCCCGACTGATCAACAAACAGTTTGGGGACGACAAAAACTTTAAAATTACCATCTCCCCACTTGAGACTGACAAGGTCAAAGTTACTCTCCACTGGCTATCTACAAACATAGCCAGAAAAAGAGTCGAGGAGATTTTCGAATCCTTCGCAGATCCAGGTTCTCTGACAAGGGTCGAAAAAGTATCGGGATCCGCGGACAAATGGAGCGGTTTCCTGCAACCAAAAAAAAGATAAGGAACTTCCCCACTACATTTCAATTAGATATGAAGGGGATGCCAAAATATATAAAGTCCTCGTAACAATTCCAGGCAGAAGACAGAAATGCTGGACTTGTGGAGATGATAGCCACTGGTCTAACCAGTGCCCCATAATTAAAGGCCCCAAAATAAATTCAAAAACCCACAGCCAACCAAAAACATACGCTGACATGGTATCAGCGGTGCCCCCAAGTCCACAACAACCTAGTGGAAGTGTGGACGATGGCTTTACCCTCGTCCGACGAAAAAAAACCCAGAACAAAATTATAGTAGAGCTAGAAAACAAATTAAAAGATACCATTGAGTCCAACAACTCAAGGAAACGCTTCCGAAACACGGAGCAGACCCAATCAGCTCCAAGTTCCCGGGAAAAAAAAATATTACAAAAAGAGAAAGAAGACCATCACTCTCATCCAATGAAGACCTGAGTGATAGTCCCCTCTTTTTTAGAAACACTACTCAAGAAAAAACCTAGAATTCACCTTCCACTCCCCACACCAACCAACCAGTGGAAGACAATGAGCTACCACAAACACCCCCAAATCACATCATAGATGAGCCATCAGCCCCCAAATCCACTCCTTAAAATAAACAAAAATAGAAACAAAACACTAAGAAACAAATGCGATGATTGTTTTTTTAATCTGGTTTGTCTGCTCTCATGCATCCGTCCGTGCTTATGTCAATAGATTTCCATTTTACCAGAAATCGTTAATTAATTTATGATTTTGGTGGGACCATGAAGAACTCAAAGCCTAGACAGAATATGGTTTACGTACTACACGTACATTTAAATTAAGTGAAACAACATTGTGATTTATAAATTATGCACCAAGTCTTTATGCACAGATCATTGACATAATTTCACCCATTTTTAGAGCATTTTCGAAAAAAAAATGCTCTATCGTCCCCGTTTTGTCTGTCTGTCTGTCCGTCCGTCATCACCCTAGATCTCAACAACCATAAGTCCTAGACCCATGATGTATATATCATTTTGTAGGTCTTGGCCTGCCAAGAAATGACTTTTTTCCATTTCGCGATCTGACCTCTCAGGGCCGTAAAAGGGGCCTTAGTACCGTTTTTTACTATATAAGCTATATTAATAAAGGAGCGCTATATCTCAGCAACTATAAGTCATAGACCCATGATGTACATATCATTTTGTAGGTCTTGGCCTGCCATGTGTACATCAAAAGTTCATTTCTCGACAGGACCCCTGAGGGCCGGGCTTCAGGGCTCCTAAGGGGCTTTTATATTATATATACACCTTGTACGTTCAATAACCCGTTCATTTGGTGCGAAATACTGCAGCACGTAGTTTCACCAAGATTTATTAAGAAACTCATCAAATGAAATAGTAAGCTTGTGTTCTGAGTTTAATTGAAAGTATCAGAGCTATGCAACAATTGACGGAGTTTTCGGGCGATTAAATGACTATAATTTAGAATGTTTTCAATTATGAGTCCTATTTCAGTAACCACAAACCACTTGTAGTTAGATTTAAGAGACAATCATTTTTTTTTCAAATATAAAGAAACGTCTTTATAATTTTTTTTTTACAAATATATGCATTACACAATTGAATTTGTAAACATTTCCAAAATTTACAAATATTTACTGAAAGATAGCATACGTACTGATACATAATACGAAAATGCGCTAACACGTCCTGTGTCCAGAATGGAACAGGCTTAATTGCTTGTTTAATTATTTTTTAATTTTTTTTTTGTAATTTTTTTTATATATATTTTTTTACGCCGCCATTGCCAACACGATAGGGTGTAGCGTGCCTACCAATCTAGCATTGTTGGTGACGCTGATGCACGTCTGCCATCCCTACAGAGCGGCGGGTGAGTGCGCTCGCTATCATCTGCCGGGATGGCAGAAAAGAGGGTTTTAAGACTTGCCCAAACTGGCCAGACCAGCAGGGTGTGTGTACTGATGATCGGCCAGAATGGCAAGGCAAGGGGTTTTTGAGTACCCCTTCCAACAAAGCAAGGTATTCCCTACCAAACTGCCAGAAAGGCGAGGTGTTCTTGGTCCTGCCATTAAACTAGAGACTAGCGGGGTGAGAAAACAACCTCTACTTCTACCTATGGCAGGTAACGGTTGTACCAGCCTTTCGACCAACACTATTTAGATCGGACAGTTTTGTTGTTAGTCGAAAGGCGATTATGCAGTGGCGTCACTAGGGGGTGCGGGGGGTGCGGACCGCACCGGGTGACACCCTCACAAGGGGTGACACCAAAATGCAAAATATCTAGTTTTAGGCCGATATTCTTATTTTGTAATTTAAAATAATTCAAAGCCGTATTTAAATTTTAAAAATAAATAAAAATATCTCCGAATATTAACAGCAAATGACTTTATAAGGCTTCGAAAAAAATTAATGCCAAATAAAAAAATATCTCCGATTATTAACAGACACTGCGTACTTTTTATTATTAATTATTTTAATGAAATTATTGGTATACTTGCACTGACCTATAGATATCAATTATCGCAAAAATCCTGACCCCGGAAACGGAAAAAAAAATAATAAAGTCGCGCATGCGCACATATATACGGTCTCTGGAAAAAAAAAATATGGAGACCGGGGTGTCATAAGAGGGGTGACACCATGTACCGCACCGGGTGACACCAACCCTAGTGACGCCACTGCGATTATGTGAGTTAGTGTAACATGTTATGGGCTAACATTCCAAACAGTGTAAATACCAAAATACATTAAACTTTGGTTAATAAAACTGTGGTTTTCAGTTTATGACTATATGTACGTATCAGTGGCTATGTTGAAATTAAATTTATAAATGTCATGAAGTGTTTTATTGGTTTATATTGTTTTGGATAGTTTTGTGGAGGCGTTTACTGCAAGACATTTTCTCTCACATTCAATTAATGCAGCCGAGCCAATAACAATTCATATATCTTATTTTTGACTTCACACAAAAATATCATGAACATAATACAGTGATATATATCCAAACACAACTGCAGAATAATACACGTCTTTGTCTATGCTTCAAGTCACATTAACCAACTCCTATTCACAACTTAATAACACACTGTTCCTGACGTCATACTCTATTGTCCTCTTCTCGACCCCCAACTAAACTTCTCAACTGTCCTCTCTGCCCACTGCTCCCTAACTATCCTCAGTCTCTAACCGTCTCCACACTTCTCAACTGTCCTCTCTGCCCACTGCTCCCTAACTATCCTCGGTCTCTAACCGTCTCCACACTTCTCAACTGTCCTCTCTGCCCACTGCTCCCTAACTATCCTCGGTCTCTAACCGTCTCCACACTTCTCAACTGTCCTCGGTCCCCAACCGTCTCTACTTCCTCACTGACGTACATCTGGTTATATGTGGGGATTTAGCCATCCCATGATTCTAAAGCCAGAACTCTTCTGATTGGTTCTTCTAACCCTTTCTAACTCATTTACATAATAAGGACTCTTTTTCCAGCCTAGTGATTGGTGCGGCCACATATCCATTCTAAGGATAGCATCCCTTTGTTACCTGCAACTAAGTTCACTGTTACCTACGCAGCCCCGTAGCCAAGGGGGGGCCATGCCCCCCCCCCCGCTAGGTGTGGAGTCCCCCCCCGCTGAAAAAAGAAGAAAAGAGGAAAAAAGAAAGAAAAAGTAAATATGCCCCTCTTGCTGGGTATTGGTGCCCCCCCCCCCTGCTGACTTTGACCTGGCTACGGGCCTGTACCTACGATTAAGGTTACTGACCTGTATTGTTAACCGTACTCTACCAAAACAAAGATCTAACCATGGACTTTTAATTAACAAAATATATAAAAGTGGCCCTGGCCTTATGAACTTTTAAACTTGACTAATTAACTGAAATGTACCAACTTATCAGTGGTTCTAAAGTTGTAGGGATGTACCAAGGAGGTTGAATACATGGAGACGGCATGACGTTACTAGGCTGAAGCCGTGGGCGTAGCCTATCGCCACCATGTTCGACTCAAAACATTGGTAGCTGTGTAGTGTGTATGTTATATTATTGTACTATTTTGAGCGTTATAAAACACTGTGTTATAATTTTTTAAAAAGTAATGAATGCCCTCTTGTTTGACGTACGGTTGTACACAAGAAAACGGCATATTGCTTCATCAGTTAGTCACTATGATAATAATGCTAATTGGTTAATTTGTTTGTGCTTAATACTGTTGCTGTAAAGCAGTGCTGTTGTGATATGCAATAAACATCTAGATGATGGCACAATGCCGTTGGCAAAAAGAGAGCCCTAACGTTTATGATTGTTGCCGTCAATGGTTCATTTAAGTTGCCTGTTGGCTATGCTTTAATCGATGGATTAGGTGGCATTGAGAGAATGAAACAGAATGTACCAGAATGTCCCACAATGTACCACAATGTACCACAATGAAACGGAATGTACCAGAATGTCCCACAATGTACCACAATGTACCACAATGAAACGGAATGTACCAGAATGTCCCACAATTTACCACAATGTACCACAATGAAACAGAATGTACCACAATGTCCCACAATGTACTATACAATGTAACAGAATATCCCATGATTTCAACAACGTTTCACAATGTAACAGAATGTACCACAATGTATCAGAATGTCCCACAATGTCTCACAATGCACCACAATGTACCACATAATCCACAAATTACTACAATGTAACACAATATCCCCACGATTTCAACAACGTTTCACAATGTACATAAATATTGATACGGTGCAATGCGAAGACATACATAGCTGGTTTACGTGAATGGCCAAATGGCAGGCTCATGATTGATTCTTGTCGTAAAACAGGTTTAATTGGCTTTTTAAATGTGCATCCAGGCCCACCGACAGAAATTTCGGGCCCCTGGGCAGGGCTGTCACGCCCCCCCCATCGTGCTGATAATAATATTTTCAAAAGTTGATTGGCCAGCTCTGTCTGGGCCCCTAAAACTCGCCGGGCCCCTGGGCATTTCCCCCCATGCCCCTCCTTCAGCGGGTCTTTGTGTATCTATAGTTTGTTGCTATCGTTTGATTTACTGATTGCTTCGAAACGCTTCGAAAGGCAATATTGACAGGATTGTTTTTAGTCTAGTTTACGCTGGTTAGTGCTAGCTATTTTTCATTGTTTGAACAAATGCTTTGCAATAAACATCAAAGTATAATTACCAAATATTATGTATTATGTAAAAATACAATTTTTACCCTGGTTTAATTTCGATATAGCGTATAATATAAGCTTTATAGGCCTCTATCAGCTGATCGTATAAATAGCTTTACATAGACTACAGTGCTTTGCAATTGACACATTAGAATGACTAGTCCACTAGAAATTAACTAGGGCCTTAGCAGACTTTAGAAAAAAAGTGATGACAAAATACAAAGCTCATTGGAGTCGTTTCTAGAATGAGAAAACTGGTATCGTAATGAAAGCTGGTGGAATGTTTTGAGTCGAACATGGCGGCGATAGGCTACGCCCACTGGATTCAGCCGCTTGGTTCCATCTGATAGCAGACGCCGCCTCCATGGTAATTCAACCTCCTTGGGATGTACCTAAAACTATCTTTACAATATATATATATATATATATATATATATATATATATATATATATATATATATATGCCAAAAATAAAAGAGGAACAGATTGTAATAAATGCTGTAAAGTCCTTTGGGCTCTTAAGGGCCATCAGGGCAGATGAGTGCAGTATTCATCTGTTTCTGTAGCCACAGTATATTAATGTCAGGTTCCCATTATAGGATGGGTGGGGGACAAAACAAACATCGGTTCTGAACGAGGATCGAACCAGGACCCTCATGTTGACAGATTTGCGCTCTACACCATTCGATCATCCATCATAGGGCACCGAAAGAGCTCTGTTTAATGTTTTTGAACTTTTCATATTTGGAGGAGGGCGCCACAGTAACACGTGAGTTACTCTTGTTGAGTAAAATACGGAAGTACTGTACTTTAGGACTTAAGTCAGATGAAAGGGTTTTTCAAAGTAAATCTTCCTAAAATATTGTTAAAACGTTGATGCAGATCAGAGGTGGGAAAAACTTTTCTACGGAGGGCCGCATTGAAAACTTGATTTTTATCGGCGGGCCGCATATATATATATATATTCAATTACAATTTACAACATATAAAAATATGAAATAATGATAATAACCATGTATTTGTCATTTTATTTTACATTCTATTACACATGCACATTACATTTGAAAATATGAAATATATTAGTTGTTGATCCAAGAAAGTACCACAACAAGTCTTAAAGCTTGCATCTCGAAATTAGTGAATCAAATTATCACTTATCTTTATAACACGCCTAACTACAGTTCTCCTTGATACAAAAAAAAATGCTGTCAAATTTTGCTTTCTGTTCTGGATATATAATGATAAACTCGCCGTCAGAAAAAAGGCTTGCTCCGTTTTAAAATCTTATGGGACATCACCAAACTGGCTTCAGTTGCAGCATCTTGTATTACATACTCTTTGGTGAAAACAGTTCGCTGCTCCTTTAAATTATTAACCAGCTTATGGCATTTCCTTTTTCTCATTTTGTTCATTAAATTGAGCCCGAAATCCAAATGTTTTGTTTTGATGGTGTCTTTTAAAGTTTTACTACTTAAAGACGTCCACACACTCATTTCACAGCAAGCTTATAGCTTCGCTCCCAACGCTGGTAAAACAATATTTAGAAGTCCATTTGTCATTAAACAACACGACTTTCGTCCTCAATCTTTCTTTCTTTTTTTGTCTGCACTCATGGTTAAATCAAAGTCTATTCGCTTTTAAATTACAGTTTTTAGTTACAAGACATTTTAAAAAGTTAATTGTAAACAAAGCGTCACCCGGAAAAGCATTCGAATAGGTATGTTAACAACTAATGTCTAGTAATCACTAATGTTCTGGAGGCATAAAACCGATTATATATCCCTTGAATCAAATAGTAGGAATTAAAATATATCGAAAACTCTAAACAAAGAAAACCAACATCGACATGTATACGGGCCGCATAAAATACTCTGACGGGCCGCATGCAGCCGTAATTTGCCCACCCCTGAACTAGCCGGTCCTGTCTAAATAGGTCAAGGTGGTCGTGGCCTATGCACAGTGTCTGCTGTGCATATTGGCTAAAACGGCACAACATGGGGTCTACTCAAGAAAACGTCTACATCTAGGCTAAGTGCTGTTGTAGCCTATTATAGATACAAAAGTAAATAGGTCGCGTTATTTAATTATTATTTTAATAAATAGCAATAGTTATCATGTATATTTAGTAATCTTGATTAATGATTTACAAACATTTCGCATCCAACAATTAACAAACTATGTAATAATGATTTACAAACATTTCGCATCCAACAATTAACAAACTATGTAATAATGATTTACAAACATTTCGCATCCAACAATTAACAAACTATGCAATAATGATTTACAAACATTTCGCATCCAACAATTAACAAACTATGTAATAATGATTTACAAACATTTTGCATCCAACAATTAACAAACTATGTAATAATGATTTACAAACATTTCGCACCCAACAATTAATCAATGCAGCGAGAGACCCACATTAATTTAATTACTGTGTTACGACAAAACCCTTTAAGTCTATTTTAAGACTAAAATTATAGACATAACTTGTTATATATGTCTATCAGTCTATGTAATATAAAATTAAAATTTCATTTAGTGTCATTAAAAATGTATGTAATGATAGGAGCCATATTTCTGATTTATGTTTGATTAACATTTTGTATTTGCTTGTTTAAACATAACGTCTTTTGTTATCCACAAATTGGCTGAAGGAAAGGGTAGATAAGTGAATGGAGGATGTGATGAGTTCTCTTAGTGCAATTTCTTATCTTTTTCTGAGTTTTAATATAGGAAAAAAAAAGAGAGAAAAATTAACAAAGAACACATGCAGAAATAAACTGTTGAGCTTAATGACTTGATGTGTTATACCTGATTGCTAGAGCTCTCAAATTTTACAGTTTTCGTTTAAAAAAAACCTTTATGTGAAATCTGACCAGATCTTTTAGAGGGAAGGGTATGCGTCGGCAACAGTTAACTGCACATCACCAGTTTGGTTTGTGTGCGTTTGGGGGGGGGTCGTTCACTTATTGCTTAACACCTTTATAAACGGGAGGGGGTGGGTTAAGGGTTCCGATGTGTGACACGCAATGATAAGCAATGATAAAAACTTAGCATTTTGTGTGGCAGGGTGGGTAACACAAAATCCAGAAAGAAAGCATTATGTGATAGGTGAATGGACCATTTAAAGAGAAAGATTTAAATATTTTAAAATAAGCTTCGTGTGAAGTGAACGTGCGTGGTCGCTTGTTTATTTCACTGGACAGTAACTTCATGAGATGAACCTGTTGGTAAGTGTTGCACATGGAATATGACAATTACAATATGAACATTATTTCAAGTTGTAGGGAAGAGGTGATCAGACTTCGGCCCACCGATCTAGTACGGCCCACCAACCTAGTATGTCACACCGACCTAGTACGGCCCACCGAACTAGTATGTCACACCAACCTAGTACGGCCCACCGAACTAGTATTATCGTTTGACAGTTTGATTTTGCCCGCCCCTCCCCTCTCTCAACGAACGAATAAGGAGACGTCTGCACCGTCCAATCACAACTTTTCATCCATCTGTTATGGCTCAGACCGAACAAATCAATCTGTTATGGCTCAGACCGAACAAATCAATCTGTTATGGCTCAGACCGAACAAATCAATCTGTTATGGCTCAGACCGAACAAATCAATCTGTTATGGCTCAGACCGAACAAATCAATCTGTTATGGCTCAGACCGAACAAATCAATCTGTTATGGCCCAGACCGAACAAATCAATCTGTTATGGCCCAGACCGAACAAATCAATCTGTTATGGCTCAGACCGAACAAATCAATCTGTTATGGCCCAGACCGAACAAATCAATCTGTTATGGCTCAGACCCAACAAATCAATCTGTTATGGCCCAGACCGAACAAATCAATCTGTTATGGCTCAGACCGAACAAATCAATCTGTTATGGCCCAGACCGAACAAATCAATCTGTTATGGCCCAGACCGAACAAAACAATCTGTTACGGCCCAGACCGAACAGATCAATCTGTTATGGCTCAGACCGAACAGATCAATCTGTTATGGCCCAGACCGAACAAATTAATCTGTTATGGCCCATACCGAACAAATCAATCTGTTATGGCCCAGACCGAACAAATCAATCTGTTATGGCTCAGATCGAACAAATCAATCTGTTATGGCCTAGACCGAGGATCAAACTGAAACTATTTTGACCCATGATAAAAGACGGATTTTGAGAACGTGCGCACTGTGCGCATGCTCAGAACCCTAGCATTTTCAGGGGCTTCACGGAGCCCAATTTAAACATTTTAATATGTCTCACTTTTTAAGAGCTCATCATATGCTTCGAGTTCTAAGTTACTTAAGATAAGCACTGGCCTATAATTTTAATCGGCAAAAAAAAGAACACTATATAATTGAATTATTATTTTGCTAACATAACCCTTCATAATATTTTTCGACTGCAATATGTATACATATTTGTATATATAACAGTGTGTGTGTGTGTGTGCGTGGTCTGTGTGTGTGTGTGTGTGTGCGTGGTCTGTGTGTGCGTGGTCTGTGTGTGTGTGTGTGTGTGCGTGGTCTGTGTGTGCGTGGTCTGTGTGTTACAGGCAATGCCCACTAGTCTACCAGTTTGCTCTCATGCATCAGTGCTTATGTCAATAGATTTCCATTTTACCAGAAATCATATATGAAACATGAAAGCAAGACAAACTTATTGTTAAGAGAATGACCACTGGGCGTGGCCAACTTCCTTTATTTAATATGAACTGATTTAGTTGAGATTAGTTATTGAAATAAAACAAACCCATGGTGTTTGTACACATGTGCCGGTCAAACCCATGGTGTCTGTACACATGTGCCGGTCAAACCCATGGTGTCTGTACACATGTGCCGGTCAAACCCATGGTGTTTGTACACATGTGCCGGTCAAACCCACGGTGTTTGTACACATGTGCCGGTCAAACCCATGGTGTCTGTACACATGTGCCGGTCAAACCCATGGTGTCTGTACACATGTGCCGGTCCACGCACCCATTACAAATATTTTACACAATTCCACATTTTTTTAAAGTATCCAGCAGCTATTGAGTTATCTGTGGGTTAAAGGTCATTTGTGTCCCCAGATACTGACTTTGTTATCTGCGGGTCAAAGGTTGGTTTGTGGACCCCGGATACTGAGTTAGTTATCTTCGGGTTAAAGGTCGGTTGGGACCCCATATACCGAGTTAGTTATCCATTAATTAAAGATCAGTTAAATTCTCAGATACTGAGTTAGTTATCTGTCGGTTAAAGGTCAGTTGGGGTCCCGGGAAAGAAGAGCAAATATGTAGGCATCTTTTTAAAAGACAGTGAAAAAGTCAATAATGATACAAGTTTATAGTTTGAGAAAGGTTGGAGTCCAGTGTTTTTCTGTAAGGTTTGAGTTCTGATGCTCTAAGCACGTTCAAAAGTTTTTAAAGACCGACATTATATCTTAAAGATACTTCTCATGCTTGCACATGAGTTTCACTGACCAATGGTTTGTGTCTACTCTAGCCACTGGCACAAATGACATAAGTGACTAATATCCAAGGTGGATAGGTCCAGTATAATTTTTATTTCATGACTTATCTGTACATTATTATCATGTATGTCTTATACCTGTCTGGCAACACCACATTTGTACCTTCACTTATCAAAGCTGGGTTATAATCAAAGAGGAGGGGGGAGATTTATTGAGTGTAAAAATTACGTGTTATAATCACACAACTTGTGTCTATTGATAAGACATCACAAAAACTAAAACACACATTTTATAAACTTAAAATTAAAATTTATAACAATTAAAACACACATTTAAAATTTAAAAAAAACAACAAATTTCTGTAACATTTAAACACATGTTGAACAAAGTTACTAAACATATTTCAAATAACGATATAATTATTCAAATATTAATTGTATCAGTTAACGGGGTCGAATAGTCCGGGGTCGAACTGTCCCAGGGTCGAAGTGTCGCGGGGTCGAAATAGCGCGGTCGAACTGTCCGGGGTCGGAATGTCCGACCACCCAATTTGCTCTATCTTGTAAAGTTTGTATCAAACTAAAAATATTTTTTTGCATCTCCTGGCATATAGTGAATAAATGAAACTTCGTATTTCTCTATAACCTATCTCTTTTCTCTTCATTCTGGCTCCTCTTTCTGTTAGAACACTCTCCTCCACTCGTTGGCATCAATAACGTCTACATCTAAGTAATATTATATTATTTTAATATTCATTTTACCAGCTTATGGTCGATCCGTTAAAATAAAGATCCCATGCAAAATGCGATTCAAAAAGTTTGCTCAGTCCTGCTCTACACAATTGCATTGATTATAATCATACATTTACACATGTAATCGTCACATATTTCACATTAGCTTAAACTCAAAACACCTTGCGTTTATCTCGATTGTATATTGAAGATAGGAAAAAAGCCTGGCTGATAAAAATAAATAAAAATAAGTAATCAGTGATGATCTGTCGCTGTCAAACTGCCGAAGACAATTTAGGACAATGGGACAAATATGGTTGGCCCCTATAATATGTACAGCCACAAACGGATATGCTTGTGATGGACATTTACAAGGATGAGAATAAGTACCATGAATGTGTACAGTAGTGTACACCCACTCCGAAGACAGAGCATTGTATTAAAATATCCGAAGTAGTGCCGTAGCTAGCTACAGGCCCGTAGCGTGCGGGGGAGGCCGGGAGGGCAGGGCCCCCTGCGTTTTATCTGCCCCCCCTGCTTATTTGTTCTACTTAGTAAAATGTATTACCTGGGCCCCCTGCTATTGCCTGGCCCCTGCTGTAGAATGCATGCCCCCCACTGTAGAATTTTCACGCTACGGGGCTGGCTAGCTATTGTGGCGCCCTGTGTGAGAAACAGTAAATCCTATCTGAAGTTTTTGTACGGTTTGAAATAATATCTGTGTCCAACATGCAATATAAAATAATGCTTGTGTGCACATACAGTATAAAATAATGTAGAGTGCAACATACAATCAATATGAATAATAGCGGTGTGGGTTCTGCGTTAATCGAAAGTAAAGAATTAATACACCAGTATTCCAGTTTAAAATATTAAACATGGGGCTTTTGTTCGGGTTTAATTCGATATTTATTTTTAAAAAAAAATCTACAGTTAAGAAGTAATTGTAACATAATATCTTTCCAATTACTGTTGTTTTGATTCTAACAGATAGCATTTTAAAATCGTAAAACTTCAACAAAATTCTCCGACGTATGACGATGAGAATAACGGGCTCGTACGCCGAAACTAATTTTGTAAATAAAGTTCTTTTTAAAAGTCGATCTTATGAAGAAAAGAAATTCTGCAAATTTCTATACAATTAAGTAAAAGCTGTTATAATATTTCTTTTTTTTTTTAATAAATAGTGTGTTGATTTATTTTAAATTACAAAATAAGATTATATAAGTCAAGTGACAGTGCAAACAAAAAAAAAATAAAATAATCGGAGAATCTTTAATGTAATACAATATAATATGAAATATTAATGTATGTATGTAGCATACAAAATAAAATAATGTAAGTATGTAGCATACAAAATAAAATAATGTATGTATGTAGCATACGAAATAAAATAATGTATGTATGTAGCATACAAAATAAAATAATGTATGTATGTAGCTTATACAAAATAAAAAAATGTATGTATGTAGCATACGAAATAAAATAATGTATGTATGTAACATACAAAATAAAATAATGTATGTATGTAGCTTATACAAAATAAAATAATGTATGTATGTAGCATCCGAAATAAAATAATGTATGTATGTAGCATACAAAATAAAATAATGTATGTATGTAGCATACGAAATAAAAAAAATGTATGTATGTAACATACAAAATAAAATAATTTATGTATGTAGCATACAAAATAAAATAATTTATGTATGTAGCATACAAAATAAAATAATGTATGTATGTAGCATACAAAATAAAATAATGTATGTATGTAGCATACAAAATAAAATAATGTATGTATGTAGCATACAAAATAAAAAAAAAATATCTCTATGCAGCATCCATAAAACAAAAAATCAATTCCTGCTCTGTCGGCATTCCCATGTCTGACACATAGATATGCCATTCTTTGTAAACAGACTGATTTTCAACGCGCTCATATATATATATATATATATATATATATATATATATATATATATATATATATCCAGGCTTGCGGAGCCGCCATATTTTTTCCGGCTCCGGCTTCCACAAATTTGACGGCTCCGGCTCGGCTACGGCTCCCTATTAACCGATAGTATCACACGAGACAAAATTTTTGTAATTGCGCCACGCAAACATGCCGCTGATAAAAAGTTATGCAAATTTTGCCGCGTTCACCCCCTTAGTCAGAAATTTGAAAAATATACGCATGTCGGTTTTACTAAAAGCAAACCATTTCAGTGCATCCAGAACCATATCATTATTTTCGACCGAGGTTTCACCAGTCGCCATTTTCATAAGTAATAAAAAGTTATTTCAATAATCAAATTAGCAAATAGTAAAATGATACATTATTTCAAATATTTTAAAGACTACAGTATTTATATTTATTATTTATAAATTCGAAGTGACAATTCGGACCCGGGAACCAATAAACTGCGATTTTTATTCGGACCCCGTCCCAATAAAGTCTGATTGTTATTCGGACCCACAGCCTTATAAATTTATCTATTCTATTTCAGATATTCTGTTTATAATAAAATTGTTAAATACAGAGAGCGACCATTTTGTTTTTAGTCTATTACAAATTCGCGGTCAAATAATATACAAAATGACGCGTTCTGTTTGACGTCGTAGTAAAAATTTACTTTTAAATGATTGACACATATTTGTAATTCGACAAATATATTTCGGCGGCAGGACCACAAGTCTATACCCACTTTGCTGTACGCTAGCAATGGAGACGAAACGAGAGCAGATTTAACATAAATCTCGCATAGTCTGGAACCAGCCAATTCTTCCATTATGCTGGATTGTGTCTCTCCGCCCAGGAAAAACCCAGTGGCCACCCATTGGTGCTTGGTCTACTCGTAAGCAGAGTGATGACGGGGAGATCGGGTCAAAAGAACAAAAAACAGATAGGGGGGGGGGGAGAGGAAACAGACTTAACAAAAATGTCTACAACTCTCTATTTTTTTCTTTCCCGGGCTCCAGCCAGCCTTTCACCCGCAGATAACTAATACATTTTATTTAAACAACATTTAAAATAAGAGATGGTGTGTGGGGGGGGGGGCGTGTTTGAGTGAGGGCGATCGATGTTTGTGGTGCGTGTTTGTGTGATGACGATATGTGTGGAGCGTGTGTATGGGGGGCGTGTTTGTGTGTGTGTTGGGGGGCGTCTGTGTTTTCACAACGTATATCAAACGACGTGGTTGTCTAGAAAATTACTTTAGGTGACTCTCTGTGAAACAGCGCTTATAAATTCCTTAAATATGCTTTTTTAATACATATTTTAAGAAATATATAAAACACATTTTAATGATTTTGATAATTATTAAACAGTAAGATTAAGGGACCGTTCAAGGGAACTCATCACATCTCCTACTCACTTATCTCCCCTTTCCTTCAGCCAATTATTGGATAACATAAGAAGTTACGTTGTATTCGACATCGGTAAAACAAAAAAAAGTTATGTCTTTAAACGTGATGCTAAATTTCAATTAAATGTTTAAACAGTCTCTAGGCAAATATAAAACTATA
Organism: Bulinus truncatus; assembly: GCA_021962125.1. Classification (NCBI taxonomy): domain Eukaryota; kingdom Metazoa; phylum Mollusca; class Gastropoda; family Planorbidae; genus Bulinus; species Bulinus truncatus. The sequence goes on along the minus strand of JAGDYQ010000059.1, from coordinate 3,399,259 downwards.
CCTATTGATTTTTTTTTAATACTAGTAAACAAAGGCCCGGTACCCGGACCGGAGAGTAGGCACACAATTGGAGTTGAAAATAGTGAAAAATATATTTGAGTGCGTTAACAATCAGTCTATAAACTCGCGGTGGCCCCAAGGACATAAACGGATTCATTGAAACCAAAATACATTTGAGAATGTCGGGACACCTATTAATACATCAAATAAAGTTCATATGTTAAATAGTTCATCCCAAAGAAAATAATCCTCACTATGGGTAAACAATCTTAACATAAACAACCCCCGATGATTAAACTCTTAAAATCTTAATTCCTTCATAATATTTTAATGGACTCCTTTCCAAACAGTTCTTCATTTTATGTTTTATGATGTTCAACATGACGTATTAAAAAAAAAAAGAGAGACGTGAGTGAGTGCCTGTAAGTTAAGCGAAACGCTATATAGTACATGTTTAGCAGGTGGTTTATTTACTGTTATACACATTGTAGCATAGTACAATTAACTAAGAAAATATTGCCAACCCGGATAGTCTTCACTGAAATTATCAGCATATCCCACAGACACCGAGGGTCTCGCAGGCATGGGGGGGGGGGGCAAGGGGGGCATTTGCCCCCCCTACATTTTGAAAAAATGTCATATAAGTGGGGGGCATTTGCTCCCCCTCCCCTTACATTAAAAAAAATGTCATAAAGTTGTTATTTGCCCCCCCCCGCCCCCTGGAAAACTTTTGCCCCCCTCCCCCTGGAAAAATTCCTAGCGACGCCCATGCTCGCAGGTATCCCTCCGAAAGGATCATGGCGAACATCTGACGAAGCTGAATGGGCATTTGAAAAGAAATAGCTTCCTGCAGAGCGCGATACAATTCGGAGTCATCGCGAAGCAGTCCCTCTTTGATCGCTGCTTCTAGGGGGTTGTCGGTTTTTAAAAACCGGCGGCGAAAAACCGGTTTTTCGACGAATCTCGAAGCATTCGACAACCGGTTTTTTGGGCTTTAAAAGTCGGTTTTAGCCTAGCACTTAACAATTAGAAAAAAATGTTGTTACATTCAGATAAATTGGAGAGAAATCTGGGAAACATTGACTTTCCGATGAACTCCCACGTCAGTCTGACCCGTGTACTTGGTCATTGTTAGAAAGTAATTGTTGAGCGATACAAGAGAGAAGGCGTGACCAGTGGTTCAGGGGTAACTTGAGGGGGAGGGGAGGGTATATACACATAGAGAGATTTATTGTATCCGTTGTTTCCTCGACCTGGAAAGAGGGCTAACTCAGGTCGTTTACTAATTCCACAGAAAAACCGATTTTTTTAGCGCAAGAATTTAGTGTTTACTTGCGTAAAGTACACAACTTGAAACTGGCATATCACTGAGACGGGAGAGGGGGTGGTGGTATTGGTATCTTCTTAGTTCCTTACTAAACAATAGACAGACAGAGGCGATTTTTTTCAAGTTGACTAAATTTATGTTCGTCATCCAACACCTTCACCACCGCCAACCCCTCTAACCTAAACAAGGCAGGACCGTCGTACAGCCGCTGTAATGACTGGTGTAACTGATACATCTCAGGGATGGGAGTGGGGTAGGTGGGGAGATAATTGTATGAAGGGAGGGTCGAGGAGTGAATTTAGAGTTCAGTGGAGAAATTTTTTTGAAATGGACATTCAATGTGGCCGTGGCCCGTGGGTCCATAGAGGTATAGAGGTGTTTGTGTACTGTGTCACATATATAGATAACATTAGAAACTTAGACAGAGGATGTGAGAGAGAAAGAGAGAGAGAGAGAGAGAGGAAGGGAGGGAGGGAGAGAGAAAAAGACAAAGATAATACCAAGAGTAAAAAAAGATGAAGATAATATCTATAGACTATATATAAATAAGTACTATACTGAGGTCTACATCACAACGGCTGATTCTGAACTTGTCTGTGAGCGGCAAACCAAACCTCGTGTCTTTGACAGCCACGTATATTTATAGCTTAATATGAATGAAACACGGGAAATAATTAAGTCTCATTCGTGACTGCCAAACAAAGTTTAGCAGTTCAAAGGCCATGATAGAAATATAATAAGTCAATATGCAATTTAAAGGAATATTAATATATGTACCCAGTAGGCAGTAGTAATATTTTTACTGTCATATTGATAATTTTTTTCCTGTATTTATTATTTTACTTTAAAAAATTGGTTGACATAATTACATTAAACTTTATTCATTTTCATGCCCGTCAATTTAATACGGCATACATTGAAAATAACTATTGCCAGGATGGTTTAAAAATCGTTTATTTCACTTATTTTACTGTAAAACCGAAAACCGGTTTTCGCCGGTATTTTGAGAAATTGACCTTCGACAACCGGTTTTTTTAAAAGTCGGTTTTTGTATAACCCCTAGGCCTGCTTCCTTGAAAGTTGTAAATATCTCGCCGTTGGCCGTGGGCAGATCCTCGAATGATGTCGGGCCCTTACGATAGCACAGAAGTAGACGCAGGCAGTACCGCTCCATCAACTTCATTCAGCACGATACCATCCTGCCAATGATAGTTTTCTCTCTCCTGACACGGCGCACCCACTGCTTGCCTGGACCCTGCCATTCCTGTCTCTGATGTCTCTTAGAATTGTAGAAACGTCGATCCACGCCCTCTAACCGCTGGTGGATGGAAAGTCGCACATCCTCTCCACGGGACCTCCTCTCGTATGCATGTCTGAACTGCAGCGCGAGTGGATTATTGTCAGTCAATACATGTTGGATGGTAGAGTCAATACTTCGATCACGGCCCACGACAAATGACGTCCGTGCGTCGATCCTTGCGTCTTCTTCCACATTGGAGTCATAGTGACGTAGTTTGAGGTTACTGGTAAAGGGAAAAAAATTGTAAATTAGATATAGACATATTTTAGAAGTAATAACCAACTTAACAAAATAAATATTAGATTATCTTGAGATTTCAATAATACAAAATTCGTTTGGTACATATGTACATATGGCTGGTCCAATGTCATTACTGGCAGCCATGAAAGAGACATCTTACTCGACCGGCCATTTGGGAGCCGTATCATGCCTGTTTAGTAAAATAAAAGTAAATGTTTCCGCCATCTTTGTATTATTTATTGTGTGACAGACGGAAGTGTGACAGACGCAAGTGTTACAGACAGCGGAACACATGATGTATTTTTTTGTATTATAGAAGCAAGAGTTCATTTAATTATACAAAAAGTCTGCAGGTTGAAGTAAAACTGTGTAATTATATAATAGTATATTTAATGTGACCGAATTCCGTTGTTTGATACAAATGTCTGACCATTTATACAAGAGTCTGTCCAATAAAATAAATGAAGCTCCGATACAAAAATATGTTTATTAAATGTAGTCCAATAATAAACTGCCCACCAGCGCTCGATTTAAGAAAAAAACCAGTGCCTGGGATGAAAAAAATTTACTGCAGAGCCGGGGATAAATGTCTATGGTTTCTTCCCCGGCAGGGATGTAATTAGCTAAAGCAGAGCCGGGGACGACAGTTCTCAGTGCCGGGGATATCCCCGGCATCCTAAATAGGTTGCAACTGCTAAAAAATCTGCCTTGTGGTAAAAAAGTACGGGCAGTCAAAAAAAAAATACGTCATATGTCAAAAAATGTATTGATTGAAACAAAGATTTGTCCATCTTCAAAAGTCTGTCCATTGACAAATGTCTGTCAATAGACATAAATCTGCACAGAAACCGCATCATTATGTATTGTTGCAATAGAAATATTAGCTAAAAAAACTTGATGAAAAGGAAAAAAATAGCTAACTACGAATTGTTGAAATGGAAAAGTATAGCTAAAAATGACTTGATGGGACTCGCAAAAAAACTAAACTACAAGCAAAAAGCAACTATGATAAGCCGCCAACGGTTGATTAACCACACTAACTATGTCCAGCTTATGCTTATGACAATTGTCATTCCATACGCTAATTAAAGTTGTACAACGGTGTATAAAGATAGCATTTGGTCTTTTCACTGATAACTTTTTATTTTAATATTTTATTTAAACGTTAAAGTAAAAAAAATACTGACAATGAAAACTTGGGTTTGTCCTGACATCAAAAAGGCATGTTATTGTTAAAATGAGCTGTTCAAAAATAGATCGCTTCTGAGTTTGTAGCTATTCTGACATTTCTTGGGCAGAATGACCTCACACATTTGCTAAGCTGGCTGTTGAAATGTCACACGGTGCGGTGCTAAGAAGCACTCCATTGTATCCGCCATGTTAATAAGGGGCGGGGCTTAATAATGTTCGCCGCTTCATCTCCTCTCCATGGCAACCGATGTTATATGTTTATAAATGGGTATTTTATGTTTTTTTTGTGTTGTAAATTTGAATGCAGTTAGCATTTTTCTATATTATTTTTTAAATATATAGAATATGGATGCTGTGCACATGAGAGTGTGTGGCCCAAAAAACTCAACTTTCACCTACAGAGCAAGACACCCTCTAACTTTTTTCCTTATAGCAAACCATTTGATTAGGGCAGAGTTTCAGCCTCTTGTGCCAATTGCAAGGTGATGCTCAACGACCATGTATTTTAAAAATTTCATCGAAAAATGCCGAACTTTCATGTAATTTACATTTTGCATATTTACTTTCTGTATCATGTTCTTTGTGTTAAATTGTACTTACTTAGGGTTGGCTGTTTAACTTTTCTATGTCATAACTTCCTTTGATGATGACTATGCATTTGCAAGCAGTGTTGTGGATGATAAAACTGAATATGACGATGAGTATATACCGACCAAAATTAGCAAATCAGGTAAACAGCAAGACAAGATAACTCATATAAAGAAAACCTCTCAAGACCAATTGTTCAATCCAAGTGTAACAAGTGCCTTTGATCGTAATAAAACATCTGATCGTGAAGCTGTTTGACTACGTATTCCTATTGCTGCAGCCCTTTGTCACGATCCAAATGCACCTTCTATTTCACGTAGCACTATTCAACAAGCGCAGTCAAGTGCTAGGCATGAAATTTCTAAAGCAATGAAAGATAATTTTGAGCCAACTTGCCCATTAGTAATCCATTTGAATGCAAAGATACTTTCAGCAATATTTGGGGAGGGCTCAGTTGACAGGCTACCAGTTTTAGTTTCAGGTGATGGGATGAATAAACTGTTAGATGTACCAAAGGTGAGCTCTGGAACCGGTGAGAATGAAGCAAATGCTGTTCACGAATTGTTGGTGGAGTGGCAGCTGGTTGAGAAGGTTCAGGCTGTGTGCTTTGACACAACCTTTGTCAATACTGGCAGAATAAATGGAGTATGTGTTGGTCTTGAAAACAGGTAGGTCGTAAACTTCATTGGTTAGCCTGTCGTCATCATGTAATGGAGATCATCTTGTCAAAGTTTTTCACCATCTGCTGTGGACCTTCAAACTCCCCAGATATCCCACTTTTCAAACGATTCAAAGGCTGTTGGAGTGTCATCACCAGGCAGAATATTTCAGAATTCCAAGTGACACCTGAAGCTTCCAGTTTATCACGTGCAACCATTGCAGTCCTGACCAAAGAGCACCTTAAAGGAACAAGTCAAAGATGATTACATGGAGCTTATTGAGTTGACGCTGTTTGTTTGGGACATCCACCGTGTACAATAATCCACTGGAGGGCTCCAGGATCAGTATATCGTGCTCGCTGGATGGCAAAATTAATTTATGCCATGAAAATAAATCTCTTCCGCAACCAAACAGATGTATTAAAGCTTACAAAGAAGAAGCCCAAGTTAAGCGCTTTGTTGTTTGCTGCACTAATTTACACTAAGAATTGGGTAACTGGTTCTCGTGCAGCTGAAGCTCCATCCAGTGATTTACAGCTGTTGACTGATCTCAGCAGTTACTAGATCATCGATCTTGACATCAGTTCCGATGCAAGAAAAGTCCTAGAAAATTATCTCTGGTATCTTTCAGACGAGCTTGTTGGATTAGCCCTGTTCTCAGATCATGTGACAGCAGAGAGGGGGGGGAAGACATTTTATTTATTTATTTTTTTTAAAATACATTTGTAATGTTCAAAACATGACTTAAATGTATCATTATTTTTTTTTGATGAATTTTGCTCATTGACTGCATGTCTCATTACTTTAGTTATCAGATTTATCATAGTTGTAACTGCTTAAGAATAGTTTCAGTCAGGCCATCACTAGTTGTCTCTATTAGCGGCATTATAGCCAAAAAATGTTCCTTTACAGATGGTGGTGCTGCAGTGTCATTTTCTGGACTTGAAATCACATCCACAAAGCGAATGATCATGGTCAATTGTTCAACATGACCAGCATCTGGTGTGCAATCTAGAATTACTGAAAAGTACTTAGCATCACGAGCAGAAGCCAGAATTTTTTGTTTGATTGCATTGGATAAAGGCTGAATCAATTCATCTGTATGTCTTTGCCCAGGTAATGTACATGGGTCTCATTGTCTTTAATCTTTCGGAGATGCTCATCCATAATTGGGTCAAACAAAGCTAGAAATTCCACAAATTTCAGGAGGTTACCGTTATCAGAAAAGTTAAGTTTAGCATGTGTTCCACGAAAAGCAAGATTTTACATACCAATAACTCTAAATAAAGCAATCAGCCGTCTCAAGATTTGCTGCCAATACTGTTCTTCTTTTTTTAACGAGAGGCATGTGTTTGGCATCAAGTGCTTTCATTTGTCACAGTCTCAGCTCGAGTTCCTTCTATGACTGAAAATTCGCTAGATGCTCACTGCTTTTCTCATGCCCTGATAGAATTGCGGACATGCTTTTCCAATCATGTGAACCTTTATCAGCAGAAGCAATAAACAGAGTCATTACTTACAGAATACTGCGGTTGTAATGAATTTTTGAGAATTTTCGTTGTAAACTGTCTTTAGGAAAATCAAACTGCTCAACTTGTTCTGGTCCATGTGCTATCAAAATTTGTCTCATATGATCATCAAGTTCGGTCCAAGCAGAAGGATCGCCAAAGTTAACATATAAACCATTGAAATTATCTATTTCTTGACCTTTAGATTTTGTTTCTTGGTACGTAACGTGCATTTCATTTTGTGATTCAAACTCTTCTAATACTGTAATCTCCTCGGATTCCTCCGCTTCCTTGTCTGCTTCGGCTTGAATTTTTAACTCATCTGGTCGATCTGGACCATCATCATCTCTGTGCGATGCACATAGATACTTTAACAACGATTCTCCTTGTTTTGTTACTTTTTCTTTTTCAACCCGTCTTTACGGTACTGTGCACCAGACAATCGTTTTTTCTCTGCCATCGGGGGTTAAAATAACCATGGAAACTGCAAAATTGAATTTTATTGTGATTCATTATTTTTCAAAATGTGTAATACATTCTTGAAAAATAAAATAATTACAATTTACATTTACAAATTTAGGCCTACATATCTGAGGACTAAACTTTCAAATGACAATGAACCAATAATGTCTATATATAGTATTACTAGATGAAATGCTAATATATTGGCATATGCCATAGAAACAGGCCCATTTTTCCAAATGGCGATGACAATGGCATGACGTCATTAACGGTTGTTTATATATATACATAATCGTTCACATTTGAACGTCGGCCATTTGCAAAATATCTTCCAATGTTAAATAATTAGACTCGGGCAAAAGGCGATGCGGTAACCCCCTGTTATTAACTAACTTTAATCTTCACAGTCCACATAAATAACGTCTTTTTAATTGAGGCCAATCAGCGTCGTCATTTTAAAGTGCTTCTTAATCTTAAGTTCAAAAGACACACATTGGCCGCTTTTGAAAACAAGTTGTTTAAGCGGAGAATACAGACAGCAGTTACTTGACTTTGCAAAATTTCGCCCCAAATCAAATGATTTTAAATATAACGCTGTTCTATAGTGTGGAGAAATAATATAGTCTAAGTTTGATGACGCAATTCGCTAGGCTCCGCCCACCGCAGTATCTATGGCGTCATTCCGCCATCTTGAGTGTAAATATTGGGAGCTTTAGTGTATACGTCATTTGGTACAAATGACGTATATTAACCGACAGTTGGGAGCACATGGTTTGTTTTATATGAGTCGAGCTCTGTGCATCATAGGATGCGGATGCATGTTCTAGCAGAGTCTAGCTTTGGGCATCGATGTAGATGGATGCATATTTACAGTTTGCTATTGTACTCCTCCTGGATCTACCTTTATGTCAGTTCATGTTCAAGAATTAAACGATTGTTTGATGTTACTTCACTGGAGTTAACTTCGTGATTTGTGTTGTCTGATTTATTACAACCTCTACAAGTATCTTCAATATAAGGACCCGTAACATATAGTATTTACATAAGAAAACTAAATATCTTACCTACAGTCGAGTAACTCTACGACAATTAATTTTCAATTATTTAATTTATTTTTTTCAATATTACGTTATATTGAGTCTATTGACACAGACGAAAGTTTCTTTTTTATTTCCAAACGACGTCACCGGATGTAGCGATATTTGCTTTCGTAACGTGAGTAAGTAAATTAGTGATCATACTATGCAATTCGTTTCATCACGGGGTAGGACCGTGGGAGTAGGACACAACGTATCTCAAAGACTAGTCTATTGCATTTTTAAGAATTTTAAGAATTTCAATATTAATAAACTCTTAGCACTAAAATATCATTCAATCCATTTATTACTAAAGGACGTCAAATTTTTTAAAATATTTACGTCTTTTACTACCACGGCTGCCGCCCCAGAATTTTTGCCGCCCTACGCGGCCGCCTAGTCCCGCCTAGTTGTTAAACCGGGCCTGGGTGTAATGTGCATGTAACATAGAGCTAATAGATGTAATGGCATGTAACATGGAGCTAATAGATGTAATGTGCATGTAACATGGAGCTAATAGATATAATGTGCATGTAACATGGAGCTAATAGATATAATTTGCATGTAACATGGAGCTAATAGATATAATGTGCATGTAACATGGAGCTAATAGATATAATGTGCCTGTAACATGGAGCTAATAGATATAATGTGCATGTAACATGGAGCTAATAGATATAATGTGCATGTAACATGGAGCTAATAGATATAATGTGCATGTAACATGGAGCCAATAGATATAATGTGCATGTAACATGGAGCTAATAGATATAATGTGCATGTAACATGGAGCTAATAGATATAATGTGCATGTAACATGGAGCTAATAGATATAATGTGCATGTAACATGGAGCTAATAGATATACTGTGCATGTAACATGGAGCTAATAGATATAATGTGCATGTAACATGGAGCTAATAGATATAATGTGCATGTAACATGGAGCTAATAGATATAATGTGCATGTAACATGGAGCTATTAAATGTAATGCATGCGCAACATGGCGCCCCCTGGGCTCCAGGTTCAACATCATTGCCCTTTACCTCTACCCGCTTTTGGGCCACCAAAAACGCATCAAAAACACATCTCCAGAGATATATCTGTCCCGTGTCATCCTCTCTTAGTTTTGGGATCCATTTTGGTGATGTTATCTACCAGGTCGTGCCCGCCTAGCATTTTAGGACGCCCTTTCTCCCGCTTGTATTGACTGTCACACCTCATTGTCTTTCTGACGACCTTTACATTCCATGTTCTTGATAGTGGTTCCGAGTAACCCCCGGAAAATTCTGCTCCCCGTAATTTGACTTGATGATTAATAATCCAAGATTATTTACACACGATTTAAAATGGCTAATAAGCAAGTGATAGCTATTTAGGAGAAAACAAAATCTAAATTGATTTTGGATGTTCTAATTACGACATTTTAGTTACCACGGGGTAAAAAAACTGAGCAGGTTACTTGATGGGTCGCAAAATGAAATCGTTTTAGAACCACTGGGCTAGAACACAACTGTGTGTTTACTCTCCATAGGCGTTGATTCGTTCACCAAGTAGTAAGGGCAAAGTGAATAATTTTATAAGTTGTTTAATCTTGATATTTCAATGCTGAAGAGGTTTTATTAATTTCTTTTAATTTCACTTATCCTCCATTCACCTACCCACCCCCCTCCCCGCAAAAAAATCAACTTGATGCGAGAAGACTTCTGCGCAAGTCACAGAAATTCAGTGGCCTACACCATGGTGGAACAGGAGTAAGAGGGCTTCTATTAAAAAACTCGACAATTCGCCGAGCTGTATCGTCCATTTCAAAAACTAATTTACTTGTGCTTAATATTCACTTTTTTTTGCAAGTTTCGAAAGGTGAGATTTCAGATATATTATTTCCACTATATTTTTTTACCATATTTGTGTGTGTGTGTGTGTGTGTGCAAAGAGAGAGAGAGAGAGAGAGAGAGAGAGAGAGAGAGAGAGAGAGAGAGAGAGAGAGAGAGAGAGAGAGAGGGAGACATTTTATTTTTTTTAAATACATTTGTAATGTTCAAAACATGACTTAAATGTATCATTATTTTTTTTTTATTGCGATGAATTTTGCTGTTGACTACATGTCTCATTACTTTAGTTATCAGATTTATCAGAGTTATTAAAGCCATAGCAAGCTGTTGTAAGAGCCCTGTGCAAATACATTTTTGTATTCCCCCCCCTTCCCCCCCCTGTTTTCCATTTTTTTTCTTTTTAACAGTTGCACCTATCATAGCTAAACTTGCAAATAGAAATAATGGTTTGGTGGCGGCAAATGTAGTTAACCAATATCTGCAGGTCTTAACAATACGATATAACTTTGATTGTAATTGTGGAATGTATGAAGATAGATATCAGGTGCTAACTTAAAGTACTTACATTACCCTTAGTACTATTTAGGCGCCCTCCTTAGTACACCTACGGCGCCCTGTGTGGCTGCCACACAATCCTTCCCATGGCGCTGCTAAACAACTAAGTCAGGAAAAAAAGTAAGGTCAAATATATCGCTCAACTATTTTGATCGCTTCTACCATGATGTTTCAACAAAACAATACGCCTTCAATGAAATTATAGTGGAATAGTCAAAATTGAATTTACTTTTTGTATAACTATTTTTCCCACTTACTCAGGGTTGCCCAAAAAGTAGGTTTACAGTTATCACGTAAACTATTTATTTAAACATTTTATAAATATATGAATACAACATTTTGTCCTTTTTTTAATGCATTTTTAATGAAGAAGCAATTGATCGAATTGAAATTTATTCTAATTATTTTTTTTAAAAAATCTCTCTAATATCTCTGTCTCTCTAATCATGACCTAAACAATTTACATTTCTATATCATGACCAAACAATTTGATTTCTATATAATTATCTAAACAATTTACATTTCTATATCATGACCAAACAATTTACATTTCTATATAATTATCTAAACAATTTAAATTTCTATATCATGACCAAAACAATTTACATTTCTATATATCTAATAACCAATCAAACAATCAATCTTTCAATTTGTTTATAATGAAATTTGTATCAATCTAATAACTGGACGACTCAGGAGTAGCCCTGGTTTATGTACTTGAACACATAGAATATCAGGGTTCTCAAACTGTGCAAGAGTGCACCACGATTGCGGCATTTTATGTGGCGATTGGTGCCACAACCCGAAAGCCCTATGCCTAGAGAGCCCCACGTTAAGTGATTCTTTAATTCCGCATGCGATATTCATTTGGGGGGGGGGGGGGCACAGCGTGATGCTCTTAACTTTAAGGCCATTTCAGGGAACCAAAGCGCCCGCGAACGAGAGTAAAGTCAAACTTTATTTTTTAGGACAATGAAACTAGATATTGACTTTGAAATTGATACGTATGTTTTAAAAAGTAATTAGAATTAAATCGCACTACACGTATTCCTTTTGTAATTGAATATTTTATATAGAGAGGCCGTTCATTTATTACGTAAATGTTTCAAATTTATTTTCACTCACCCCCCCCCTATATCTACCGACCTATCTGCATATCTATCTACTACCCATCTATCTATCTATCTATCTATCTATCTATCTATCTATCTATCTATCTATCTATCTATCTATCTATCTATCTATCTATCTATCTATCTATCTATCTATCTATCTATCTATCTATCTATCTATCTATCTATCTATCTATCTATCTATCTATCTATCTATCTATCTATCTATCTATCTATCTATCTATCTATCTATCTATCTATCTATCTATCTATCTATCTATCTATCTATCTATCTATCTATCTATCTATCTATCTATCTATCTATCTATCTATCTATCTATCTATCTATCTATCTATCTATCTATCTATCTATCTATCTATCTATCTATCTATCTGCGTCTCTAACTACTTACCCACCCACCCATCCATATATCTCTATATATACTCATAATTTGTTGTTCGATAAAAACAAAGCCCAGTACAAGTTACATTTAGTTATTCTTTATTCCATAATGAGACATAGTTTTGCTCTTTGTTTTATTCATAATGGAGTTAGTCTAACGGGTTGCCTAACGTTTGACCCGAGATGACCAAATATATATTTGGTCAACGCACCCATGTTTAATTGTAAAATATTTGTTAAATATAAATAAATTTGCTTTTTTAAAAAAAAAATCATGTCTATATTTTTCTTCATTTGTGGATCTGTACAACAAAAGATTAAAATGGGCTCTTAATCATATAAGTTTGACACCAAGGCTTCACCACCTTTTTCATTTTGTGGCACACTTCAATTGTTACAAAAAACTGCGTGGCCTGCTTCAATTGTTACAAAAAACTGAGTGGCACACTTCAATTGTTACAAAAAACTGAGTGGCACACTTCAATTGTTACAAAAAACTGAGTGGCACACTTCAATTGTTACAAAAAACAGAGTGGCACACTTCAATTGTTACAAAAAACTGAGTGGCACACTTCAATTGTTACAAAAAACAGAGTGGCACACTTCAATTGTTACAAAAAACTGAGTGGCACACTTCAATTGTTACAAAAAACTGAGTGGCACACTTCAATTGTTGCAAAAACTTTTACTACCTACTTAAGACATTCTTCATGTTTTAATTCATAAATCAATATAAAATGAACCGTTTCTCAGGTGTACATAATTTTGTGTAATCGCAATTTTCTTCTAAAAAAGCTGTTAGCTAGTGTCACTTTCTGTGTGTATGCTTGTGTTTATCTATGTGTGTCCTGAAATCTTGGTCAAAATTAGTAGTATAGGTTTTTTTTAGTCTTATTAATGTTTGCTAGCTGGTCAATGTCTTACAAATGTTACGGCCCATGTTTGCTAGAAAGCCAATGTCCTATAAATGTTACGTCTAATGTTGGCTAGCCGGTCAATGTCTTATAAATGTTGCGTCTAATGTTGGCTAGCCGGCCAATAATGTTGTCGCCAGGCCCGTAGCGTAAGGGGGGGGCGGGCCCCCCTTCGTTTCGTCTGGTCCCCTTTGCTTATTTGTTCTACTTAGTAAAATGTATTACCTGCCCCCCCTGCTATCGCCTAGCCCCTGCTGTAGAATGCTTAGCCCCCAGGTGCCCCAGGCTTATATTTGAATTAAGTGCATGCCATATTTATCACAGTTAATCAATAAAAGGCTAAATTTAAGAATATGTCTGATATCACTCATTTTAATTCATATATTTTATTGAACTATTTACTTTTTTTGTCTATAACCCATCTAAATTTCTGTATTTTCTTTTGGGTTGTCCAATGTCGCTCATAATTTTTTTTATTAATTTTTCATCTGTTTAGTAAATTAACATGACTGGAGTGTACCTTTGTTTTCCTTAACAAGGAAATAGGTAAGTAACATCAGTTAATTGATAAGCCGTTTTTTGTTGCTAATAATTCTTTTATTAGTACTTGTATCTGTTTGGGATCATTTTAAATTTATTATCTTCATTTCAATTATTATTGTTATTATTTTATTGTGTTTTTTATTATTGTCTGCAAGCATGCTTGTCTTATTGCATGTTTATGTTATACACTCTAAATGATTTTTATTATAGGTTTAATTTTTAAGCCAATTATATTGTTTAAAAATTTAACTCTTTTAGGACCATCTAAGAAGAAATTCAGGCTGGTTATGAGCAACATATTAAAAAATATCAATATTTTTACCTGAATCAAACACCTTATAAGGTAAGTGATGTTCTCGGAGATTTGCATCTAAATGATGATAATTGATGACAAACAAAATTGATCTCTATTTTTTTAACCACGTTTTCCTGGTATATTATGCAGTGTAATTTCTTCATGGGTTAATTATAACAGGTAACAAACATCACTGTGGAAGTTTTCGATCCTTGCAGGCCCCCATTTCAGGTTAGTTGGATTAGTCTATTAATTCTTGCCCTCCTTTAATGTACACATTACAACCTTTTGTTTTTTTTTTTTTTTAATTTATAGAACTTATCTCATTTCGCTTTAACATAAAATCCAGAAGTCTTGCAATGGCTGTAGAATATATGCTTATGGTTTTCTAAAAAAAAATAAAAATAAAAAGATCTAACATAACGAAATATAATAACATAATATGTTGAGATTTATATTGTAATTATTGGGGTTCTTTAAACAGTATTTTTCATTTTTTTTTTTAGTATTAGATCTTTAAAAAATGAACCAATCAGCGTTATCCGCCAATGACACAGATGTCAGCTCGGATCCAGCCAACACTGGGTAAGCTAAAATGACCTTGAATTAGAAACATCGATTGTCTTCATGTAGACTATAATAATTAGAGACAGTTCTACGTATTCACAAAGATAAGACATTAAAAATAATAACTACTAAATAAATTCTTTAAACTAATAAAACATCCCCATAATAGAGCTTTAAATAAATGAAATTAATTATTTCATTACATTAAATTCTTAATTTATTCATCAGCGTACCTATTCGCCAACATTTATTTATGAGTGTTTTAAACATTATAAAATTCTTTTTATTAGTGGACTTCTATTATGTGTCTTGTACATTGTAAATCCCTTAGGATAGGTCAGTGTGACCCATGCAGCGATTGGTGGAATTTTTTATTTCGCCATGCATGTACTAGCCCACATACTTTCATAACTAGATAGCACAAATGTCACCAAACTACTATACTATGTTCAAACAGATGCTTGAAATCACTTAAAACAGCAGAAGGCTGAGATGAAAACAATATATATATATATATATATATATATATATATATATATATATATATATATATTAGGGTGCCACTCAATGTATAGGGAAAACAAAAAATTTTTAGGTTTCATTGTCCCACCCCCTAATTTTTTTTCCTTTTGTTATGCTAAGTAATTTTACCAAGTTTCATGAAGATACAGTGATATTTAGAGGTAGCTCAAAGGAGTCGAAGTTTTATATTATATGCGAACATGCCTGTATTTGACACACAAGGCAAACCGGAGGCAATTTCTGTTACTTATTTATATAATTTCTGTTACTTATTTATATTTTCATGTCAGTGCAATATATATTACTGCTAGAGTTAATTGTTCGTTTTGCTGTTCACCAATCCGGTGATGGAACAATGAAGTTGCTGGGGGTACCAAAATTAGCAAATGGAACTGGAGAGGCAGAGGCAACTGCCGTGTTTAATCTTATTCAAGAATGGAACATTGCTGATAACATCAAGTTCATGTGTTTCGACACTACGGCTAGTAACACTGGCATAAATGCAGGTGCCTGCATTCATCTGGAGAAGAAACTTGGCAGAGAATTGATCGGCTTAGCGTGCAGGCGCCATATAAAGGAACTCATTGTGGTAAAGATGTTTTATTCACTGATGGGTCCATCTAGTGGACTAAATATCAAGTTATTCCTGAGATTTCGTAAATATTGGGGCTCAATTGACACATCAATGTATGCAAGTGGAATGGATGTAGGTTAATTGCAGTGGTTCTCAATCCAGTTCGGGATGAACTCATTCACTTCATTCAGCATCAGCTAACAGTGTTTCAGCCCAGAGATGATTATCGTGAGCTTCTGCAACTGTCACTTCTTTTTCTAGGTGCAGCTTGTGGTGCAGATGAAAAGATTCTGGCTCGTGGAGCTTATCACCGGGCCCGGTGGATGGCAAAACTGATTTACAGCCTTAAGATGTTCATTTGGCGTTCTCAGTTCCAACTTACTGCCTTGAATTGTCATCACTGGGTCACTTCAACACCTTGATACTTAAGGGCTACCTGAATTCTTGGTTTACATCGCCATGTGCTATATCTGCTCCCCGTAGAGATTTGCAGCTACTTCAACAATTTGAGAACTACAAGGAAACAAATGACACCGTTGCCAAAGCAGTAATAAAATCACTCTCTGGACACTTGTGGTATTTGAGTGAAATTCTGGTAGGTTTTATTTTTGATAATGATGTTTCATCTGAAATGAAGTTAGTCATGGTTGCAGCACTTAACAATATAACAACAAAATAGCCTTCTGTCCAACATTACAACAAAATAAACTTTCTGATTTCTGATTTATAACAACTACATTGTTGGCCAGAAGAAAGTTGCGAGTTTGAAAGTCGTCATTAATGCAGCCGAGCGTGGAGTGACCCTGAGTCAAGCAATCAATGGAGTACTAACCAATCAAGAGGAACAGAAACAGTTTTTGTTACAAGTAGTAGCGAAACACCTTCGTTACTTTCCTAATGCTAACAAGTCCACCCTAACTGTCCCAGCCGCAGCTAGAATATCATTACTTGGACTTAAAGACATGTAATTAGTGAATAGTGATCTTTCAGTCTGACCTATGTTGAATTGACTCTTTATGTTAATTAGCTGAAGGTTCTGACAGTTACTATTCTGTTGCAATGTACAAAACAGTTGTTTGTTCTCTTTTACAGCAATAGGTGTCTTTAAATAACTTTTAATTTTTGTGTGTTACAGCAGGACTACCGTTTACCGTATGGTAATGTTGCGAAAAAAACTGATTATTGAAAAAACTTTGATACTGTTGAGCTACCAATAAATAATATCAGAAAAACATTCAAATTTTGCCAATTTTATTCGTATAACATTACTAACACATTTTGGGGGTGGCAGGATAAAAACTTAGAATTTTTTTTTTGAGTGGCACCCTAATATATAAGATGTGTAAGATATGTAAGATAAAAAAATTGTTTTTGAGATTGTACACCCTGTCATTTGTCTCCTTATATAAAAGTAGAGATTCCCTTCTTGGCCCTAACGGGCCATATGGGGCAGATGAAGTGTAGAATTCATATGTTATCATAACTTAAGTCAGGTACACATTTAAAGCTGGGTGGGCTTGTGGGACGACTTTGCACCAAATTTCTTCTGGAAAAATTCCAGAAAAAGAAGTGACAGTTGCAGAAGCTCACGATAATCATCTCTGGGCTGAAACACTGTTAGCTGATGCTGAATGAAGTGAATGAGTTCATCCCGAACTGGATTGAGAACCACTGCAATTAACCTACATCCATTCCACTTGCATACATTGATGTGTCAATTGAGCCCCAATATTTACGAAATCTCAGGAATAACTTGATATTTAGTCCACTAGATGGACCCATCAGTGAATAAAACATCTTTATCACAATGAGTTCCATTATATGGCGCCTGCACGCTAAGCTGATCAATTCTCTGCCAAGTTTCTTCTCCAGAAGAATGCAGGCACCTGCATTTATGCCAGTGTTACTAGCCGTAGTGTCGAAACACATGAACTTGATGTTATCAGCAATGTTCCATTCTTGAATAATATTAAACACGGCAGTTGCCTCGGCCTCTCCAGTTCCATTTGGTAATTTTGGTACTCCCAGCAACTTCATTGTTCCATCACCGGATTGGTGAACAGCAAAACGAACAATTAACTCTAGCAGTAATATATATTGCACTGACATGAAAATATAAATAAGTAACAGAAATTATATAAATAAGTAACAGAAATTGCCTTCGGTTTGCCTTGTGTGTCAAATACAGGCATGTTCGCATATAATATAAAACTTCGACTCCTTTGAGCTACCTCTAAATATCACTGTATCTTCATGAAACGTGGTAAAATTACTTAGCATAACAAAAGGAAAAAAAAATTAGGGGTGGGACAATGAAACCTAAAAATTTTTTGTTTTCCCTATACATTGAGTGGCACCCTAATATATATATATATATATATATATATATATATATATATATATATATATATATATTGTTTTCATCTCAGCCTTCTGCTGCTTTAAGTGATTTCAAACATCAGTTTGAACATAGTATAGTAGTTTGGTGACATTTGTGCTATCTAGTTATGAAAGTATGTGGGCTAGTACATGCATGGCGAAATAAAAAATTCCACCAATCGCTGCATGGGTCACACTGACCTATCCTAAGGGATTTACAATGTACAAGACACATAATAGAAGTCCACTAATAAAAAGAATTTTATAATGTTTAAAACACTCATAAATAAATGTTGGCGAATAGGTACGCTGATGAATAAATTAAGAATTTAATGTAATGAAATAATTAATTTCATTTATTTAAAGCTCTATTATGGGGATGTTTTATTAGTTTAAAGAATTTATTTAGTAGTTATTATTTTTAATGTCTTATCTTTGTGAATACGTAGAACTGTCTCTAATTATTATAGTCTACATGAAGACAATCGATGTTTCTAATTCAAGGTCATTTTAGCTTACCCAGTGTTGGCTGGATCCGAGCTGACATCTGTGTCATTGGCGGATAACGCTGATTGGTTCATTTTTTAAAGATCTAATACTTAAAAAAAAATGAAAAATACTGTTTAAAAAACCCCAATAATTACAATATAAATCTCAACATATTATGTTATTATATTTCGTTATGTTAGATCTTTTTATTTTTATTTTTTTTTAGAAAACCATAAGCATATATTCTACAGCCATTGCAAGACTTCTGGATTTTATGTTAAAGCGAAATGAGATAAGTTCTATAAATTAAAAAAAAAAAAAACAAAAGGTTGTAATGTGTACATTAAAGGAGGGCAAGAATTAATAGACTAATCCAACTAACCTGAAATGGGGGCCTGCAAGGATCGAAAACTTCCACAGTGATGTTTGTTACCTGTTATAATTAACCCATGAAGAAATTACACTGCATAATATACCAGGAAAACGTGGTTAAAAAAAAATAGAGATCAATTTTGTTTGTCATCAATTATCATCATTTAGATGCAAATCTCCGAGAACATCACTTACCTTATAAGGTGTTTGATTCAGGTAAAAATATTGATATTTTTTAATATGTTGCTCATAACCAGCCTGAATTTCTTCTTAGATGGTCCTAAAAGAGTTAAATTTTTAAACAATATAATTGGCTTAAAAATTAAACCTATAATAAAAATCATTTAGAGTGTATAACATAAACATGCAATAAGACAAGCATGCTTGCAGACAATAATAAAAAACACAATAAAATAATAACAATAATAATTGAAATGAAGATAATAAATTTAAAATGATCCCAAACAGATAAAAGTACTAATAAAAGAATTATTAGCAACAAAAAACGGCTTATCAATTAACTGATGTTACTTACCTATTTCCTTGTTAAGGAAAACAAAGGTACACTCCAGTCATGTTAATTTACTAAATAGATGAAAAAATTAATAAAAAAAATTATGAGCGACATTGGACAACCCAAAAGAAAATACAGAAATTTAGATGGGTTATAGACAAAAAAAGTAAATAGTTCAATAAAATATATGAATTAAAATGAGTGATATCAGACATATTCTTAAATTTAGCCTTTTATTGATTAACTGTGATAAATATGGCATGCACTTAATTCAAATATAAGCCTGGGGCACCTGGGGGCTAAGCATTCTACAGCAGGGGCTAGGCGATAGCAGGGGGGGCAGGTAATACATTTTACTAAGTAGAACAAATAAGCAAAGGGGACCAGACGAAACGAAGGGGGGCCCGCCCCCCCCCTTACGCTACGGGCCTGGCGACAACATTATTGGCCGGCTAGCCAACATTAGACGCAACATTTATAAGACATTGACCGGCTAGCCAACATTAGACGTAACATTTATAGGACATTGGCTTTCTAGCAAACATGGGCCGTAACATTTGTAAGACATTGACCAGCTAGCAAACATTAATAAGACTAAAAAAAACCTATACTACTAATTTTGACCAAGATTTCAGGACACACATAGATAAACACAAGCATACACACAGAAAGTGACACTAGCTAACAGCTTTTTTAGAAGAAAATTGCGATTACACAAAATTATGTACACCTGAGAAACGGTTCATTTTATATTGATTTATGAATTAAAACATGAAGAATGTCTTAAGTAGGTAGTAAAAGTTTTTGCAACAATTGAAGTGTGCCACTCAGTTTTTTGTAACAATTGAAGTGTGCCACTCAGTTTTTTGTAACAATTGAAGTGTGCCACTCTGTTTTTTGTAACAATTGAAGTGTGCCACTCAGTTTTTTGTAACAATTGAAGTGTGCCACTCTGTTTTTTGTAACAATTGAAGTGTGCCACTCAGTTTTTTGTAACAATTGAAGTGTGCCACTCAGTTTTTTGTAACAATTGAAGTGTGCCACTCAGTTTTTTGTAACAATTGAAGTGTGCCACGCAGTTTTTTGTAACAATTGAAGTGTGCCACAAAATGAAAAAGGTGGTGAAGCCTTGGTGTCAAACTTATATGATTAAGAGCCCATTTTAATCTTTTGTTGTACAGATCCACAAATGAAGAAAAATATAGACATGATTTTTTTTTTAAAAAAGCAAATTTATTTATATTTAACAAATATTTTACAATTAAACATGGGTGCGTTGACCAAATATATATTTGGTCATCTCGGGTCAAACGTTAGGCAACCCGTTAGACTAACTCCATTATGAATAAAACAAAGAGCAAAACTATGTCTCATTATGGAATAAAGAATAACTAAATGTAACTTGTACTGGGCTTTGTTTTTATCGAACAACAAATTATGAGTATATATAGAGATATATGGATGGGTGGGTGGGTAAGTAGTTAGAGACGCAGATAGATAGATAGATAGATAGATAGATAGATAGATAGATAGATAGATAGATAGATAGATAGGTCGGTAGATATAGGGGGGGTGAGTGAAAATAAATTTGAAACATTTACGTAATAAATGAACGGCCTCTCTATATAAAATATTCAATTACAAAAGGAATACGTGTAGTGCGATTTAATTCTAATTACTTTTTAAAACATACGTATCAATTTCAAAGTCAATATCTAGTTTCATTGTCCTAAAAAATAAAGTTTGACTTTACTCTCGTTCGCGGGCGCTTTGGTTCCCTGAAATGGCCTTAAAGTTAAGAGCATCACGCTGTGCCCCCCCCCCCCCCAAATGAATATCGCATGCGGAATTAAAGAATCACTTAACGTGGGGCTCTCTAGGCATAGGGCTTTCGGGTTGTGGCACCAATCGCCACATAAAATGCCGCAATCGTGGTGCACTCTTGCACAGTTTGAGAACCCTGATATTCTATGTGTTCAAGTACATAAACCAGGGCTACTCCTGAGTCGTCCAGTTATTAGATTGATACAAATTTCATTATAAACAAATTGAAAGATTGATTGTTTGATTGGTTATTAGATATATAGAAATGTAAATTGTTTTGGTCATGATATAGAAATTTAAATTGTTTAGATAATTATATAGAAATGTAAATTGTTTGGTCATGATATAGAAATGTAAATTGTTTAGATAATTATATAGAAATCTAAATTGTTTGGTCATGATATAGAAATGTAAATTGTTTAGGTCATGATTAGAGAGACAGAGATATTAGAGAGATTTTAAAAAAAATAATTAGAATAAATTTCAATTCGATCAATTGCTTCTTCATTAAAAATGCATTAAAAGGACAAAATGTTGTATTCATATATTTATAAAATGTTTAAATAAATAGTTTACGTGATAACTGTAAACCTACTTTTGGGCAACCCTGAGTAAGTGGGAAAAATAGTTATACAAAGTAAATTCAATTTTGACTATTCCACTATAATTTCATTGAAGGCGTATTGTTTTGTTGAAACATCATGGTAGAAGCGATCAAAATAGTTGAGCGATATATTTGACCTTATTTTTTTCCTGACTTAGTTGTTTAGCAGCGCCATGGGAAGGATTGTGTGGCAACCACACAGGGCGCCGTAGGTGTACTAAGGAGGGCGCCTAAATAGTACTAAGGGTAATGTAAGTACTTTAAGTTAGCACCTGATATCTATCTTCATACATTCCACAATTACAATCAAAGTTATATCGTATTGTTAAGACCTGCAGATATTGGTTAACTACATTTGCCGCCACCAAACCATTATTTCTATTTGCAAGTTTAGCTATGATAGTGCAACTGTTAAAAAGAAAAAAATGGAAAACGGGGAGGGGGAAGGGGGGGGAATACAAAAATGTATTTGCACAGGGCTCTTACAACAGCTTGCTATGGCTTTAATAACTCTGATAAATCTGATAACTAAAGTAATGAGACATGTAGTCAACAGCAAAATTCATCGCAATAAAAAAAAAATAATGATACATTTAAGTCATGTTTTGAACATTACAAATGTATTTAAAAAAAATAAAATGTCTCCCTCTCTCTCTCTCTCTCTCTCTCTCTCTCTCTCTCTCTCTCTCTCTTTGCACACACACACACACACACACAAATATGGTAAAAAAATATAGTGGAAATAATATATCTGAAATCTCACCTTTCGAAACTTGCAAAAAAAGTGAATATTAAGCACAAGTAAATTAGTTTTTGAAATGGACGATACAGCTCGGCGAATTGTCGAGTTTTTTAATAGAAGCCCTCTTACTCCTGTTCCACCATGGTGTAGGCCACTGAATTTCTGTGACTTGCGCAGAAGTCTTCTCGCATCAAGTTGATTTTTTTGCGGGGAGGGGGTGGGTAGGTGAATGGAGGATAAGTGAAATTAAAAGAAATTAATAAAACCTCTTCAGCATTGAAATATCAAGATTAAACAACTTATAAAATTATTCACTTTGCCCTTACTACTTGGTGAACGAATCAACGCCTATGGAGAGTAAACACACAGTTGTGTTCTAGCCCAGTGGTTCTAAAACGATTTCATTTTGCGACCCATCAAGTAACCTGCTCAGTTTTTTTACCCCGTGGTAACTAAAATGTCGTAATTAGAACATCCAAAATCAATTTAGATTTTGTTTTCTCCTAAATAGCTATCACTTGCTTATTAGCCATTTTAAATCGTGTGTAAATAATCTTGGATTATTAATCATCAAGTCAAATTACGGGGAGCAGAATTTTCCGGGGGTTACTCGGAACCACTATCAAGAACATGGAATGTAAAGGTCGTCAGAAAGACAATGAGGTGTGACAGTCAATACAAGCGGGAGAAAGGGCGTCCTAAAATGCTAGGCGGGCACGACCTGGTAGATAACATCACCAAAATGGATCCCAAAACTAAGAGAGGATGACACGGGACAGATATATCTCTGGAGATGTGTTTTTGATGCGTTTTTGGTGGCCCAAAAGCGGGTAGAGGTAAAGGGCAATGATGTTGAACCTGGAGCCCAGGGGGCGCCATGTTGCGCATGCATTACATTTAATAGCTCCATGTTACATGCACATTATATCTATTAGCTCCATGTTACATGCACATTATATCTATTAGCTCCATGTTACATGCACAGTATATCTATTAGCTCCATGTTACATGCACAGTATATCTATTAGCTCCATGTTACATGCACATTATATCTATTAGCTCCATGTTACATGCACATTATATCTATTAGCTCCATGTTACATGCACATTATATCTATTAGCTCCATGTTACATGCACATTATATCTATTGGCTCCATGTTACATGCACATTATATCTATTAGCTCCATGTTACATGCACATTATATCTATTAGCTCCATGTTACATGCACATTATATCTATTAGCTCCATGTTACAGGCACATTATATCTATTAGCTCCATGTTACATGCACATTATATCTATTAGCTCCATGTTACATGCAAATTATATCTATTAGCTCCATGTTACATGCACATTACATCTATTAGCTCCATGTTACATGCCATTACATCTATTAGCTCTATGTTACATGCACATTACACCCAGGCCCGGTTTAACAACTAGGCGGGACTAGGCGGCCGCGTAGGGCGGCAAAAATTCTGGGGCGGCAGCCGTGGTAGTAAAAGACGTAAATATTTAAAAAAATTTGACGTCCTTTAGTAATAAATGGATTGAATGATATTTTAGTGCTAAGAGTTTATTAATATTGAAATTCTTAAAATTCTTAAAAATGCAATAGACTAGTCTTTGAGATACGTTGTGTCCTACTCCCACGGTCCTACCCCTTGATGAAACGAATTGCATAGTATGAATTTGATCACTAATTTACTTACTCACGTTACGAAAGCAAATATCGCTACATCCGGTGACGTCGTTTGGAAATAAAAAAGAAACTTTCGTCTGTGTCAATAGACTCAATATAACGTAATATTGAAAAAAATAAATTAAATAATTGAAAATTAATTGTCGTAGAGTTACTCGACTGTAGGTAAGATATTTAGTTTTCTTATGTAAATCCATGCAGACACATAAATATGAGTGGCGAATACACAAAATTCTGTCAAATTCTTAGTTTCAGATACAGTCAGTTTAAATTCGTCTTTGAACAGAAAAAATTTCAAATTATAAAAATAAAATTTCAATCTCGTATTCTAGAATTGTCATAGGTAAAGGTGTTGAATTTTAAACAAATATTCAATAAAGTTATTGTATTACCTAAAGTAGTATGTTTTTAATTTGTTAGTGATCCATCGTCAAGTTACTTAATATACTCCATAAACTATGGTGATCCATACTTAATATACTCCATAAACTATGGTGATCCATACTTAATATGCTCCATAAACTATGGTGACATGGGCGTCGCTAGGAATTTTTCCAGGGGGGGGGGGGGCAAAAATTTTCCAGGGGAGGGGGGCAAATAACAACTTTATGAAATTTTTTTTAAATGTAAGGGGGGGAGCAAATGCCCCCCCCCCATGAATACGCCCATGTATGGTGATCCATACTTAATATGCTCCATAAACTACAGTGATTCATACTTAATATGCTCCATAAACTACAGTGATCCATACTTAATATGCTCCATAAACTACAGTGATCCATACTTAATATGCTCCATAAACTATGGTGATCCATACTTAATATGCTCCATAAACTACAGTGATCCATACTTAATATGCTCCATAAACTACAGTGATCCATACTTAATATGCTCCATAAACTACAGTGATCCATACTTAATATGCTCCATAAACTATGGTGATCCATACTTAATATGCTCCATAAACTATGGTGATCCATACTTAATATGCTCCATAAACTATAGTGATCCATACTTAATATGCTCCATAAACTATAGTGATCCATACATACACGAATTACTTAAAATGCTTCACTGGCTCTAGTGATTCCTAGGTGATTTACTTAATGAAATCAACTATCTGTAGTGATCCATAGACGAGTTATTTTATCTGCTCGGCTCCACAGCCTGTAACTCTCAGTTATTATTTTGATTATTTTGTTCACATTGTCAAATCTAGTAAGCAATATGTAAATGTTGATATTTTGAAGATGTCCGTGAATAATTATTATATCTTTGTTTTCTCTCCTCAAATAATTTAATTTTTTATTTTTTTTTTATTTTCAGAAGTCACATTCTTAGAAATGTGTATGTTTTGATTGGAGTAACATTTGTAGGAATGACATGTAACAGTTTTGCCATAGTCTCTATGTGCCGTATGAGAAGTACAGCAGCCATCCTTATAATTTACCTTATGGCAACGGATAATTTATTTTTGATTAATCAAATGATCAGGAGTGTAAGCGAAAGATTTTCCCCCCAAAATACGATTCTTCCTGTTTTATGCAATTATCTTACACAAATTTTCATATCAGTCGGCAACTCTTGCATTTTGACAGTATGCTTGGAACGATTTCTTATTGTCTATCTTCCTTTCTGTTACAAAAGAACCATGTGCCCCCGTGTTGTCCACATCATGCAGTGTGTGGTCATTTCCCTGTGTGTGATTTTTTGGTCGCAGAATATGTCATTCGTGACAAGCTGTTTGCAAACACTAGCACTTTGGAAGAAACTGTGACATTGTCTTTTTATCTCACCATTTTGCAATTAGCATTTGCAGTGTTTGCACCAGTTTTTACAGTATTTTGTTTTAATTTGGCTGTAATTTTAAAGATAAATCAAACAACCTTAGCACAGAAAACATGCTCCAGGGTCAGAGTGGAACGAAAATGGTCTTATCTGTTGATATCCACATCATTAGTGCATATAATTTAAAAAATCCCAAGCACCATCATGAACATATTGATGCAACAACCAGGGTTTTTTCTCAGTGGGAGAGTTGTGTTCTTGTTCAACTTTTTTAGCTACTTAGTAGTAATGTCACATTTCTCTAATTTTCTTATTTTGCTATTTTTCAGCTCAAAATTTAGAATCCAGTGCATGGTAGTGTTAAAAGGAATGGCTGAGAGAGTCTTAACTTATTTTTAAAATTTGATCCAATCAAAAGGCCATTTTGAAAACTATTAATTTAGAACAATTAGTACATTCCTGAGAATATAAACTTTTCTCAAGTACTCTGTACCAGTTGTGATTTCTTTTGCTATTAAAATATTTCCCAAATTTTAATAGACACATTTAGTTAAAATTTTGATAACTTAAAGTTATGATAGATCTTTGAATTGTCTTAATTGATATTTTACAATAAAAATACTGCGTTTTAGAACTATTTTAAGTCAATTTTTTGAACCTGGTGAAATATGAGACTTTATTTGTAATATATGTAAGACATATATAATTTTGTGTCACATTTAAAATTATTTCTTTTTGCTTATAACCTTTTTAAACATTTTGCACTTCATGTAACTATATACACTAGGGTGGC
>JAGDYQ010000059.1:3353183-3371879 GCA_021962125.1 Bulinus truncatus | reverse complement strand
TGGTCATCTCATGCAATTCTTGGGTCCCTAATTATAATCTTTGACAAATGTGCCTTTCCTACACCTTCATCTGTTACGTCACATTTAAATATTTTAGAAAACGCCCTAATAAAAGTCCAAACAGTTTGCCTATCCACCAGAAATACACACTGGAAATGTTATTTTGTTATCTACAGTTCTGAGCAGCAGAAAGAAGCAATGACTTGATTGGCGCACATCTTCTCTTTATCATCGATTAGAAGAAGAAATTACAAACTACACAATGTCTGCTCATAGTTGTGACAATCTGCATACTACACAATATCTGTTCATACTTGTGACAATCTACAAACTACACAATATCTGTTCATAGTTGTGACAATCTGCAAACTACACAATATCTGTTCATAGTTGTGACAATCTGCAAACTACATATTATCTGTTCATAGTTGTGACAATCTGCAAACTACACAATATCTGTTCACCGTAGAGAGATGATCTGTATATTGGACTGTATATCTTATTCCCAATATCTATTTCACTGCTTTCAATTAAGACGGGTCATTTTAACTTAGGCTCACTGACTGCGTCAATGCAAACAATTAGTTGGAAGAATGGTAGTGGATGAAAGAGGAGGCCTCGGGGCGTGGGTCAGGGGGGGGGGCGGGCGTAGTGTATGTGTGGGGTATAGATGAGGGGATAAAAGGACAGCCTTGTTTTTTTTTATTTGTACGTTATGAGGCCTATTTTAAAAAAAAAAAAGTGTCTTCGAGGTATGCCAACAAGTCAAGTGCTGAAACTGACAAGTGCCCATAAAAGTTGACCAGTCTCTGCGTCAAATTACATTAGTCTTCTGGGAGTGGAGGGTGTTTGATTTACTGGGCAGCTAGCGACATTTGTTGCCCACCCACCCTTCCCATTCTTCCCAGTGGATTTTATGAATGTATTAGACCTCATTTTATGTAAGCCATAGGAGAAATAAAAATTACTATCGTATTAATATTTATATAAAGAACTATATGTACGTATCGTAGTGTAAATATATATATATATATATATATATATATATATATATACGTATATATTTGTAGTCCTATATGTTGTATGAAAATGACGTGTCTGTCAGCATATAAATCTAGACTGCTAGACTGTCGTCAATTTTTCATGTCTCAGCTCATTGAAAGAAGATTGTATATGGTCTTCTTCTGTCTCTTTCTCACCAAGCCAAGCATGAAATGGTGTAAAACTGGTCGTAAACTTTCAAGTCTCCCTGGGGGCCAAGACAGGCGAGGTGGGAAGGGGGGAGGGTAGACCTGAAGCGATGTCGACGGGCGGGCACCACCACCACCGCCACCGCCGCCACCAGCAGGGGGAGCTAGTTGGGAGACGAATGAGGAGAATTGCATAAAGCAAAATAAAATTATAGATTCTGGTAGGATGGCATGGTGGTTGGGGGCGGTGGGTGAGGGGGGGGGGAATGGATTAAAGACGAAGGCCCATAAACCAAAGAGAGGATATGTGGGGGTGAGGGGGGGACGACAGGGATAAAAAAAAGGGTGTCAGAGTTTCAGGTTTTTAAGGGACTAACCTACCGTATGCTGTCACGGTGTTATACCTCATGTCTTCGCTGGATTAACTGAGGGTTGGAGTGGAAAAAAAGGGGGGGGGGCGGAAGGGAGGGGGGTGCTGAAAGCGTCAGTGAAACTGCAACGGTGTTTAACCGTTTTTGTTATGGCCGGATTAAGTACGGATTAAGAAAATAATCAGAGGATTAGAGTACACAAATAAACCTCCCAGGGGTGATTTGACTTGTCTTGATTCAGCATCGCTACTGCACAACCAGACAAATATCTAAAATTGATTTAGTATTGCTAATGCACACCAGAATATCTGAATACATTATTTACTTGTTTTTTGACATGTACTTTTAGCGTGTGTTTCATTTATTAAATGCTGCTTCTTCAAAATTAGTTAGCCTTTTTCTATACAGCAAACAAGATGTTAGCAATTGACCAGAGAGAGCATGATATATTTATTTCCTAATCCCCCAATGTAGCTATTTACAAATGTATTGTCTAATTCCGCGGTTCTCAGCCGATGGTACGCGTACCCCAAGGGGTTCTGGAAAGGTAATGCAAGGGTACGAATTGGCATACATTTTTCCGTTTCAAACAACTAAAGGATTTGAAGAAATTACCTATGATTGGGTACTGGCGGGCATACTTTCGCATCCTTAAGGAATCACAGTCGCGAAAAAAAAGTTTGAGATTTGCTGGTATAATTGAATGTAAGCTTTGAAACAATAACTATTTTCTTTGTTAAGGTTTTTTTTTAATTACTTTTATCAAATTTTAATGACGAAAGGTGGCTTCGATTTTTTTTTTTACGTTATCGAATTTTGATGACGCGATGTGGCATAATTTTTTTTTAATTACGTTTATCAAATTTTGATGACGCAATGTGGCACCATTTTTTATTATGTTTATCAATTTTTGATGACGCAATGTGGCATCATTTTTTTATCACGTTTATCAAATTTTGATGACGCAATGTGGCATCATTTTCCTTTTTTTTTTTGTTCTCCAAATCTCATCTTCACAGAAAATAAAGAAAGAAAGGGTTACACGCATACGCAATGATCTAGTGATATTTTTTTAAAAAATAGCTTCTTGTTGGTCTCTTCTTATGGACTAGATTTTAAAGAATTGAAGATATAGGAAGAGATTGCTTGATGGGAGAGAAAGAGGGGACGGGGGGAGGGAGGGGGGAGGGGAAAGTGTGTGAATTTTTATCAATTGAAAAAAAAAGCAGGGGGAAAAAGGGGGGGGGTGCTAGAAGAGAAAAAGAGAGAGAGAGAGAGAGAGAGAGCGCACGTGGAGGTCGGAGATAACTAATTTTTTTTTATCACCTAAAAATTAACGCCAAAATATTCAATAAATTTAAGCCATACACAGTGAACCCACTACAGTAAGACACAGAGATGAATGCCTTCAACACAGACACGGTTTAACACAGTGAACCCACTACAGTAGCACACAGAGATGAGTGCCTTCAACACAGACACGGTTTAACACAGTGAACCCACTACAGTCACACACAGAGATGAATGCCTTCAACACAGACACGGTTTAACACAGTGAACCCACTACAGTAACACACAGAGATGAATGCCTTCAACACAGACACGGTTTAACACAGTGAACCCACTACAGTAGCACACAGAGATGAATGCCTTCAACACAGACACGGTTTAACACAGTGAACCCACTACAGTACACACAGAGATGATTGCCTTCAACACAGACGCAGTTTAACACAGTGAACTCACTACAGTAGCACACAGTGATGAATGCCTTCAACACAGACACGGTTTAACTCAATGCGAGAAAACGTATAATTCACATACATTCAAATACAAACATACGTGCCAAATAAGAAAGCACATATTTCCCCAAATAAATTCAGGTACCCATTTTGAAACTAGATCTTGAGTGACTTCGAACCGACTTGAACCATTACATGGGAAAATTTCATCGGTTCTCAGCGAGGATCGAACCCAGAGCTATCATGTCGACAATCCCTATAAGTCATTATAGTCTACGAACAAAAAAATAAAAGCTTCATCCAAATAATTTAAGTCAGTCTTCCCATGCTAATGAGTACATTTGAGCTGCCCTTATTTCAAATGTATGAACCCGTTTGGCCCGCAATTCTATAAAGTTCGCATACCTCTGTCATAAAGTATCAAAGATATATATTGCAGTTGTTGTCCTATGGGTTGATAAGTTAAACATAACTCGGTTCATCTCGGTACATTGAGATATTACCAGATACCGCAATTAGTTTGAAACCATTCGTTTCTACCCCTCCTCAACTCCATAAACCATATCAATCCATCATATGGAACAATCAATCATATAGAACAATCATACGTATTAATAATGTAATAACGGGTCTACGTGAATCCCTTGCATCCTTGTGCACTGAATGACGTCTTAGTAACTAGGAAGGTGGGACATTGGTTAAATTTTTTTAAATCACCGATTTTTTCTTTTTAAATCACTCATCTGTTCATCCATAACCTATATATTATATGCATGTAAAAGTTCAGGTTATGATGTTCAGTGTTGCGTTTGCGATACAAGCGTTACGATACCGGGTTATTGCCCTTCTCTAATTGTAAGGTCACAATATGAAAAATGAATAGGCCACAATCGGGTGTCCGGGTTATTTACGTCACAACGTAATGCTTCCTGTCGTCTTCCGGTGACGACGGGTTTCGATGAACGACGCCCGAGCTGATAACGGATACATCACGACGTTCCGTTAGAATAGGACTCGGGTAGAACTCGGGGGGAACGAAGATGGAGGTAGTGGCCGGGTGGGATGGGGGTGTGGGGCGCTCGCTTATCGTAGCGACATTGACGCGACCTTGACGGAACTGTGATGAGAGTTATCACGTAGTACGGTAGCTCAACCTCAACGCGGATGGACATAGTTGGAGTAATGGATGGGCTTTACACCAGCACTTTTCACACCCTCCCCCCTTCCCAGCGTATTATTTGTGACGTCACGTTTATGGATTTTAAAACGGGCTCCATTTATTGGATGACCCGATCTATGAGCTTAGAGCCGGCTCCGATCATCCGAGATGAAAGTGAACTCATTCTGAATAACTGGCGTCACGTTTCAGGAACTAACTGACAAATCTTTAATATTTTTTTTTTGGATAAATATATGCATTCTCAAAATGAACAATCCCACATTTTCACAATTTTTTTTTAAATATGGGCTTTTTATAGGGTTAGGCTTTGTGGGGAACTAAATGCAATGATAATTGTTCTTCTTGTTTGTTTTTTTTTTTTTTATATTAGCTTTCTGTACATTTGTTGACTGTTGGGCAGAGGTGGATTAAAGTCGGTTGATCAGGCGGAGGGGGGGAGGGAGGGTCATTGAGGGGGCCCGGTTGTAAGGGGGCCCGGCCGCCCGACCATGTAATTTTATCACGATTATTGTTTATTAAGGGGCCCGAATGATGTCTGCCTGGGGCCGTGTTGTCTGGGGCATGGTTGTACCCCCGGGCGCATAAGAAAATATAGAGCCCCCCCCCCACCCACCCCCTCCTTAGCTGAGAAGAGAAAGGAGATTCAATAAGACACGTATAAAGATTTGTTGTTTGATGTTGCGGAGCCGTTATGATGTAAAGGGATGTGCTGTTGTTGTTATCTATATTGTTGTTGTTATTTTTTTAATGTGTCTAAAAAATCTCCACCTCCCCCCCCCCCCCACATCTATATTCAATTTGTACAATTCATTTAGTGGTACATACATTACAGAGACAGCCTGTGACGTAGCACTCCACGGTGCACGGAAATTTAGTGACGCAAAACAAAAAAAAAGGGTTGGTGTAGGGCACATGTGCTGTAACTTACAGAACCTTTGTCTAGAACTAGATTTAGAACCACTGGATCATACCAAGTTTTAAAAAAAAGAACAAAAAAAAAAAAACAACAACAAACAAGACAAATTACCAGAACTCTTTATATTCTCTGTACCTGTTACTTCTTTCACTGTTCTACATCAACACCTCTTTACTAGGTCATTTAACAAATAGACCAGGAATGGTGTTAAGACATGCAATAAAATGAATGGAATGTTTTCTATTGACTAAACCGATAGGGGAATGACGTAAGATAAATACCTGTGTGTGTGTGTATGTGTGTATGTGTGTGCCTTTGTCTCTCTCTGTCTCTCTCTGTCTCTCTCTGTCTCTCTCTCTCGTCTCTCTCTCTCTCTCTCTCTCTCTCTGAACGTTTGCGTTCATGTGTGTGTGTACGTATATTTATGATCTTTGTAATTAAAAATAAAGGGTGAGAACTGTGTTGGAGACCCACATTTAAATTGTCTATGTAATGTCTATAAACCCCAAACGGCCTGCTGCCCCTCTTAATATTTGTTTCACGTTATTGCGTATCCGCACCATCTGTCGGGGCGGCTATTTTTCGCTATTGTTTTTTTTTTTTTCAAAACATGTGTTGCTTTGTGCTACTTTGTCCATGGAGACAGTAACGCATTCAGTTGATCAAGCTATATCACAGCGTACACATTCAGTGCTTCAGGAACAGAGCAATAGTTGCAGGTGCTACGTGGACTAGAGGCATCCCATGGGAATTCGAACAAATGTCTGAACAAATGTCTGATTTGAACTCGTATATGGCTGGGATTCGAACTCGTATATGGCTGGGATTCGAACAAATATATGGCTGGGATTCGAACTCATATATATGCTTTGGATTCGAACTCATATACTAGCTGGGATCTCGAGCTCATATATAGCTGGGATTCGAACCATCATGTATAGCTGGGATTCGAACTCATATATGGCTGGGATTCGAACTCATATATGACGAGGATTCCAACACATGTGTGTGTGGTATTCAATTCAATTCTAAATATTGAAGATTTGCTTTTTTTTTTATCATTCTTGTTTTTTGTTTTTTTTATCATGTGTGCCCAATACCCAGTAGTGCCCAATACCCAGTAAAAGATCCTCAATTTTCGGCATATTCTTCATATCTCGTAATATTGTAACTTAATCTTTTTTTTTTTTTACATATAAACAATACCATATCACAGGAGTCGGCAACCTTTTGAGACGGAAGAGCCAAAAGTAACAATTTACAATTTTCTCAGTTTTTTTTTAAAGAGCCACTAAAAGTGTTATTTCAATGTTACGGTACTTGATCAGACCGCAATTGGACAACGAAAGAGCCGCAACTTGATATCGAAAGAGCCGCATGCGGCTCGCGAGCCGCAGGTTGCCGACCCCTGCCATGTGTAAAGTCCCTGTAAGGATGAGATGAAATCCCTTAGATCCTATAAACCACTAATGGGACGGTTTTATGGTGCCCTTCTTTCATCCCCACCATAGCCGATAGTGCAATGGCCATGGAGGCACCACGGGAGATATATCGGGAACTTGAGCCAAGACCTGAAAAATTTCCTTGGTTCTCACCGGAGATCGAACCAGGTACCTTCAGGTCGACAGTCGAGCGCGTTACCGCACGACCATCCGTCCCCTCGACCCCTGCCATAGCGTAATCTTAACAGTATAATGTCCTCTCCCCACACCTCCCACCCCCAGGCAAACATGCGCGCTTGGACAGCCACTGGGACAAAAATTTTGATATAAACAGCCGACAGCCCAGAGGGCTCCTATACCACTGCCCCACCCACCACTGAGCCACCGCGAGAGAACGTCAACTCGTTAACTAAGACGGGCCCTGCACAACGGTCAGATGCTTGCTGCACCTGCTGCTTACAACGCAGGGCCGTAAATACAGGTAAAGCTGTGGACCTGGGCTTCGTAAAAGCCATAGGCCCTATTCTATGTTCTGCCTAGTGACAAGAGTGAATCTGAAACAAAGTTCACGTGTATCGCGGAGATTTAAAACATACAGCCTTCGTTCATGATGCGAAGTAACTACCATATTTTGGCACCTGAGTCGTGTGAACGGGGGGGGGGGGGAAATGAAAATATTTCTACCTATGTATTGAATTTTTTTTAATGATTGATTATAGCCTCCACCTACAACCACCCACACAGCAAACCTGATGTCATTTGAGATGAACTATTTATTGTGACGGTTGGTATTGTCACCTGGATGTCCTTCAGTTCTACGTGGGAGATACAATAACACCTACACACACCTTTACTTTCCTCACTACTTGACAAATACCATTGTTTTTTTTTTTTGGAAGTTCAATGCAATGATAGCAACTGTATCTACGACAGGACATAGCGATTACACACAGTGAATATAGTATACATACGTTTGAATATGCCCACTCTGGAAATGTTTGTCACAGAATTTTAATGATAAACGCTTGTGAAATTTGGTAATCGAATCCAACAGGAAATACGTAAAGCTGCTTTGATTTGCGTGGGTATTGAAGATACCCTTTCCCCCCTCGGGAAGGTTTTGATGGAAGGGTAGGCGTATTCCCCCCCTCCTCTCTCTATCCTCTCTGTCTTCATGCTGTCCTTACTCTCTCTCTCCTCTCTCTCTCTCTCCTTCTCTCTCTCTCCTTCTCTCTCTCTCTCCTTCTCTCCCTCTCTCTCTCCCTCTCTCTCTCTCCTTCTCTCCCTCTCTCTCTCCCTCTCTCTCTCCTTCTCTCTCTCTCCTTCTCTCCCCCTCTCTCTCCTCCTCTCTCTCCTCTCTCTCTCTCCTTCTCTCCCTCTCTCTCCTCTCTCTCTCTCCTTCTCTCTCTCTCCTTCTCTCTCTCTCCTTCTCTCTCTCTCCTCTCTCTCTCCTCTCTCTCTCTCCTCTCTCTCTCCTTCTCTCCCTCTCTCTCTCTCCTCTCTCTCTCTCCTTCTATCCCTCTCTCTCTCTCTCTCTCCTCTCTCTCTCCTTCTCTCCCCCTTTCTGACTCTTATTGGTCTTGTATTTGGTTTTTTTTTTCTGTTATGAATTCATTTGATTCTATTTTATTGGTCGTTCTGTTGTTTCCCAAACTAAGGCCGAGCATGTTGTGAGTTAGGACTCCTTGGGGGTGGGGGGTGGGGGGGGGAGGGCAGGCAATCAATACCCATGTGAGTTAACGGGCGGGCGGGCAGGGAGGCGTATGGGGTGACGGTGGGTAGAGGTGGGGTGGGTTATAAGCGGGACGGATGGATGGTCGATCTACACCATTGATCTCAGTGAGTCGCGCTTTTAGTTTTAACCGTGTTGAGCGTGACGCTCCTCTGCTGCTGCTGGTGGTGGTGGTGGTGAGCAGAAACTAAGAGTGGTTGCGCAGTGGGGGGGGGGGCGTTGATTGGTTAGAATATTTAAGATGGCGGAGACGCACACAAAAGGAAGTATACGCTTCTTTTCTTTTCTTTTCTTAGTTTTTTTATTTTTATACATTGATTAAAGCAATCTATTTTTAAATTTGATGAAATTTTTTTTTGTGTTCACATGTTTATTTTTCCCTCTCATTGTGAAATGACAATGAGGCTTTTAATGGTGTTGATCGAGTCTCAAGTTTTATATTTTCGTTTTTTTTTTTGGGCATAGTTTCACGTTGTTGTTATCAAAGTCGCTGAGTGGGGGGGGGGGAGGATGAGGGAGAAGCGTAGGTTGAAGTGGGTAAAGGAGAGAGATGAAATAGTGGGCGGCTATCTCAAACTGCCCCTTTTCTTCTTTTTGGTGGACGAATTGTCTTTTTTTTTTTAATCGCACGCAGTTAAGTGGTCAATGATCGCCACTGTGATAATAGATGAGTGATAAAACACAACGAAAAATTTATCGCAAAAGGTGGTGGGTGGCATCGCTCTCTCTCTCTCGCACACATAAAATAAACAAACATGTTTCTTGGTCAGGAAAACACTTCGGTCAGGATCATGGTGTGGGTGTGTGTGTGAGAGGGGGTGAATAAGCTCATGATTAATTGTTTGTTTCATGTGGGTCATATTTATGCTGAGTACAGAAATTTTAGTGTCAAGTAAAAAAAATTATAAAAAAAAAACACTCAGTTCAAAAGGGTGCAAAATCATCAGGTAATTAGATATAATGCACCGGTGAATAATTTTGAGATGCGCACATGCCTGATACACAGGGTCAAGGTTAGGTGTTATTCGCATGAGTGTAGATTTTCTGGAAAACATAATTTATTTTTTCTTTAAATATGAAAAATAACTTCTTATTGACTATTCCAACTTTCTACTGGGAATGTTTTCAATATTCCCTACTTTGGATTTTCCGAAATATTTTACAAATAAAAAACTAAAATTTTAAATTTTATTAAATTCCTTTGCATCTACATATTTTTTATTTATTTATTTTGCATTGAATAGTTCGTTCTAAAATGGGATAAAAAAAATTTAACTTATACCGATATTTTTTTTTATTACGCTGCCTAATATTGTTATAAACATTTAAGATTTATAAACATATGTATAAATATGATGTTTTATATTTTTTTTGAAATAGCTCTTCGAATCCACAAATAAGATATCGTGCTCATTCTAAAACACTTTAAAAAAGTCTTTAAAAAAAACAACATGGCAATTGACTTTGCATACCTCGTTTTAAAAACAAAGCATTGCAGATGGAAGGATTGTAGACAAACATTCTGTTGTCACAGTGACCCACTTTAAGTTCCAGATTTCCCCCCCCCCCCCACCTCCCCTCCCATTTTCTCCCTTTCAATTCTCAATTTTATTCATGGCTTCATTGTCATCTTCTCTATTGAACTGCATTATGAAGTGAAGAAAGAATCCATTGCTAATGGAAATAGGTGATTGCATGATGGTGCACAGAGCAGTTGTTTTTTTTTAAAACTATTTCAGAGACTTCCAGAGAAGTGTGGGGGCCCGAGGGAGAAACTTCAATATAATTTTTGAAGCCCTATCCAGAGAGTTGTAGCCCTTAGGGTCGATATGCCCTTTACATATAGATTATGACCGAACATTTAAAAAAAAAATGAATATAGCTTTAGGAATTGATCCCTGGTGCATGTGCTAGGTAGGCTTGTGTACTACTATCCATTTAAATTGGAATCCAACGTTTAACATTGTGTCACATTCAAGCAACAGGTAAATTTATGCTGAGAAATATATGGGGATGTCTTCACACCTGCAGTACAAGTCTTTACAAGAAAACAACCAAACAAACAAACAGCTTGTCAGCAGACATGTTGTTACACCAAGAACAATATCCAGAAGTTTGTCTACCTGTTAACGTGTTCAGTATTTCCAGAATGCGCTACTTTTCACAAAAATTAGCCACTTTTCGAAAGCCATGCGCTACAAAAAAAATAAAAAATTCGTTAGTAATGTGCAATGACACATGACAGAGACCAACAAAATTGTGAGCCCAACTTTGAGCAACTGTTTTTTTTTTTTTCAAGATTTTGTGTTAATTGTGTTCCAAAATTTTCTGTTAACACTCAAGATGTTGACATCTACGCCCGTGTGGTTGTTGTTGTTGTGATTGTTTTTTTATGATTTGCTTTGTTGTAGAACAGTGCTTCTCAAACTTTTTGAAGTCACGGCCTTCTTGGAACGCCAATAATATGTCGCGCAACCCCCTTACTTTTTTTTTTTTGGTTTAGATTGCTTAAATTTATAATTTTAAACTTCTATATGCAAACTTTTACTAGTCAATACATGCTTTTTCTAATGTTAACAATGAAAGAGTGAAAGGATGCAACATATAAAATAAACTATATTAATTTTAAACATATATTAATACTATTTACCTACAATACATTAGGTTAATTATAATTTTATGTGTCTCATTTTTCGAAATTCCACGGCCCCCCTCCGGACAGTCCACGTCCCCCTAGGGGGCCGCGGCCCACCACTTTGACAAGCACTGTTGTAGAACACCCCGCGCAAGGGAGATAATATAATGGTGTCGTATAATAAAAGGCAGGAACGATAACTCTCATACTAAGCGCTATCTTTGTCTGGGGGTGAAATATCATGTCTAGCCACACATACACACACACACACACACAGACACACACACATACACACACACACACATACCAACACACACACGCACACCTGCATACCTAGACAGAATTAGTCAAAATTATGAACTCCCCCTTTCTAATGAAGCTATGCATACCGTCGGAATGTTAAGGAAGTATAAACAGATCGGGACTGATCAAAGCAGGATAGAAAAATAAAAAAAAATATGCGTGAGGATTACTTCTAGCAGAAAACAAGACGTGACGATATAAGGAAATCCTTGTGGTATATAAATATGATAAAATTTTTTCACGTATGACAAATATCATATATATATATATATATATATATATATATATATATATATCAGTGAAACTAGTATCAGCACAACAGGAGTTTTTACGAACGAAGCGATTTGATTGAACTACTATGCGTGGGCGGTGTATCTGGGGAAAAAAAAGGGGGGTGATTTTCAATATAGTCCAAAGTACTAAACCAAACTTAATATTTTAAAAAGTCGATAGGAGATTGGAGGGGGGGGGGGACCGCTGGGTAAGTCGTGACTTGACAAAGACTATCTCCACCCCCACAACCCCCCCCCCCTTTTTTTTTCTGTTTGATCTATATTGGTATTTTTGTCCTTTAGGACATTAGGACAA
This sequence comes from Bulinus truncatus, assembly GCA_021962125.1. Taxonomy (NCBI): domain Eukaryota; kingdom Metazoa; phylum Mollusca; class Gastropoda; family Planorbidae; genus Bulinus; species Bulinus truncatus. The sequence goes on along the minus strand of JAGDYQ010000059.1, from coordinate 3,359,780 downwards.
TACACAATTTTTTTTTACCGTTGTCAATTAATTTTTTTTTTTTTTAGTCAATTATACGCTGGCTGAGACTGGTGTGAGGTGTGTGTCGGGGTGGGGGGGGGGGGGGAGGGGAGAGGAGATCAGGGTGTGACAACGGGTATAAATAGGGTAAGGGAAAAAAAAGGACGAGAGTATCGAATGATACGGCATGGTGTAAAGGGAAGATGGGGGGGGGGGACGGAATAGACGAAATTATGGAATGGGGCAAGTTGACATTGCAACGGGAGCGGTTATCTTTATTGTAGAATTGTTATCCGGACAGGGAGGGGAGGGGGGAGGTGAACACACACGCGCGCACAGTTTGAACGCAAGAAAAACAATAAAGATGTGATTTTGGGACATGGAATTTAAAAAAAGAAAAAAAAAGGGGCAGGTGATACTTGTGTCATCACAGATACAAATGACATATGTAGCTGACACCAAGAGAAAGATTTGAACCAAGTCTATTCGATTCACAGACACAAACACACATATGTAATTATGTGTGTGTGTGTGTGTGTGCTAGTGTTTTAGCAGTATCTTGAGTTTGGCCACTCTTTATAAAGAATACGTAGACACACCCTTTTTACAAGACACCTCGAGTTAATAAAGCCCCGGCTGCTAACACCGTGACCCAGCTCTGTTTGTATGTGTGTATGTGTGTATGTTTGTATGTTTGTATGTTTGTATGTTTGTTGCACGAGTATGCATGGTAGGTATACGAGTGTTTGTAATTTGTCAGTATCAAATGCAATGCGGGGGTGGACATAAGTCACATAAGTCACACCATGCTGAACTAAATAACAACTTCATTAACTATGTCAATTAAAAAAATTGAATTACATATTTACAAACATACATACATATATATATATATATATATATATATATATATATATCCCCATATACATATACAGGGTGGGCTAAAAAAAAGTGAGAACATTGCGCAGAAAGTAATATAATTATATCAAAGTTTGTTTAGCTCTTTGTATAATATCTTAAATTGATAACTCATTTACTTGCCCGTTTAGATATATGACGTCATTAGTACGACAATTTCCAGGCGCTATTTTGGATTTTAATATGACAATTTTTTTTTTATTTTTAAATAATTTGAATGTTATATGATTTTTTCATTTTTTTTTTTTGGCCCACCTTATATATTGTTATCAATGAATGAAAAGTTGAGACGATGGCCTGATGTCTTAAGATAATGTGTACAAACAGCTTGTGTGTGAGTGTACGTCAGTCTGTGTGTGTGTGTGTGTGTGTGTGTGTGTGTGTGAAATGTAGGTCGAAGGTCGTGACTATGTTATTTAATGTTCATCATACTTAAACGAAGTTTTGATAAAAAAAAACAACAGCCGGCAGATAAGCAGACGTTTTAAAATAGTCAAAATACATGACGACATCTCTTAAAGCAGTGGATCTCAAAATATGGGTCGCGAGCTGAGAAAAAAAAAAGGAAATTAATTATCAGCTTTTCTGGGTCGTGAGGAGAAAAGAAAAGCTGATAATTAATTTCCTATCTTTAAATTTGTTTCTTGAGAACTCGAGATGAAGTGCGTATTTTTTGAGGACCGCTGCTTTATATGTGCGACGTTTTCCCCTTTTTAGGATGAGACGAAATCTCTTAGATCCTATACAGTGCTGGGGGTTCGGGGGGGGGGGGGCTCAAATATAGAAAAAAAAATGCTGGGTGGGGGGAGGGGGGCTCACATATAGAAAAAAGACAGTTTGACAGTCTTTTTTAGTAACTTTATAAAATAAAATATGTATTGATGATTTGGTCTGGTTGCGCCACTGATTCTATAAGCCGCTAATGGGACACTTTTTTTTTATGATGCCCATCTTTCATCCGCCACCATAGCCAATAGTGCAATGGTCATGTAGGCACCACGGGAGATATAGCGGTGAGGGGGGGGGAGAGACTTTCACCTTGGCCTGAAATGTGTACTGGTCAAATAACAATACCCTATACTCGAATAAGACACATTTCCCAGAAGAAGGCGGGATAACTCTACGCTCGTTCACTGAATCACCTTTCAATTGTTATTATTTATTTTCCCGCCAAAAACTGCCATAGGGGTATTGCAGAAAACAGCGCTCTACGCTGATTGGGCACTCAAAATCTCTTCACCAGCGGGCCAATCTCACAACCGGCTTACAGGCTTTAAACATTAGGGGGTGGGCAAAACTACGGCCCGTGTAACCGGTTTGGGATTTTTTTTTCCCCTCTGTCAATCAAGCTAACCTCGGAACCGCCATGTTTATTGCGTTTCATGCAAAAATATTCCATCCATCTTCTCACGTTTGCTGGACTTCTGTTATAATTTAAGAATCCAGTGCATCCGGCGATTCGAAAAGTCGTCCAGCCCAACTTCTAGCCCCTAGATAAGCCGTTTACACATATGTAAGCCCCCCCCCCCCGAGGCGATGCCACCGCTGCTATAGCAACCACGTCTATTTTATTCATATTTCATCATTACATGACATCGTAGGATCACAAAACCACATAGATGACGTAGCAGAATTAACATAGACACACACACACACACCATTAGAAATATTTGAAAAATATTCACATTTGTTTTAAAAATTTTGTAAAATAATTTCGTCAAAAATTAGACAGGATTTTCTTATGTGTAGATGTGAAAAAAAATGTATCAAAGATGACAGACCTAGCCCACAGAATATAACTTATTCAGGAATACCCATCGTCAATTTTAATTGATTTTTCCCAAAAATCCGCCATATTTGTGTACTAATCTATTGTGTATCAAGTATTAATCAATTGTGTATCAAGTATTAATCTATTGTGTATCAAGTATAAGTCTATTGTTTATCAAGTATTAGTCTATTGTGTACCAAGTATTAGTCTATTGTGTATCAAGTATTAATTTATTGTGTATCAAGTATTAGTCTATTGTGCATCAAGTATTAGTCTATTGTGTATCAAGTATTAATCTATTGTGTATCAAGTATTAATCTATTGTGTATCAAGTATTAATCTATTGTGTATCAAGTATAAGTCTATTGTTTATCAAGTATTAGTCTATTGTGTACCAAGTATTAGTCTATTGTGTATCAAGTATTAATTTATTGTGTATCAAGTATAAGTCTATTGTTTATCAAGTATTAGTCTATTGTGCATCAAGTATTAGTCTATTGTGTATCAAGTATTAATCTATTGTGTATCAAGTATTAATCTATTGTGTATCAAGTATAAGTCTATTGTTTATCAAGTATTAGTCTATTGTGTACCAAGTATTAGTCTATTGTGTATCAAGTATTAATTTATTGTGCATCAAGTATTAGTCTATTGTGCATCAAGTATTAGTCTATTGTGTATCAAGTATTAATCTATTGTGTATCAAGTATTAATCTATTGTGTATCAAGTATAAGTCTATTGTTTATCAAGTATTAGTCTATTGTGTACCAAGTATTAGTCTATTGTGTATCAAGTATTAATTTATTGTGTATCAAGTATTAATCTATTGTGTATCAAGTATAAGTCTATTGTTTATCAAGTATTAGTCTATTGTGTATCAAGTATTAGTCTATTGTGCATCAAGTATTAGTCTATTGTGTATCAAGTATTAATCTATTGTGTATCAAGTATTAATCTATTGTGTATCAAGTATAAGTCTATTGTTTATCAAGTATTAATTTATTATTTAGGAAAAAAAGATAACACTAATATTCTGGAATTCTTTCTAAATAGCTTGTATATTGTGTTTCCCTGCTCCTCCTCTCCCCACACACCCCCACACACACCCTAACATTTCCACCTTTCCTTTTTTTTTTAATCTGTCATAAAAAAAAATAAAAAATTCACAAATTGGTAGATTAACGGACGTGTTGTTGATTTAATCCCTCTCTTTAAATGAACACGTTGTCGCCTTCACTCTGCTGTCAACAGACTTGGCGGCATACAGCATAATCAACCACTCGTCCTTATCTTCCTTACAGGGTGGTTTCCCTTTCAATCCAACACACACACACACACGAATACACAAACACACACACATGCGCGCGCGCAGATAACTTCCAAAATATATTTCCAGAAAATTAGTTCAATTCGCCAATCAACACGACAATACTAAGATAGTCATTTTGAAAGAGAAACAAAAATAAATAATATAACTAGATATCCTTTGCCCCCTTTTGGGGGGGGGGCGAGGGAGAGATTTTATGAAAAGGGTTCAGAAGAAAACGACTGGTTGCTAATGTAAACAAATGCAGCTTGTATACACTGACGTATGGACTACGCCCATTTTGTGTGTGTGTGTGTGCGGGCCTATGATAGGTTTTAAGACTGTAATCAAGTCTGCCTGCACATACACAAACATACACACAGACACTTGACTATACAATTTTTTCTATTGTGATATGACTTAAGTCACGTCTCAGTCACTCATGGATGCCCATGTATGGTGCTCCCCTCAAGTCCTGACTAATTGTCACGTAACGAAGCATTAGGTTCCCTACACGGGGCGCTGTTAGCGTGTTAATTAGCAGAATGCAGTATCAGCGTTAGGCCATAGTGACAGAGTATCACGTTCAGTAGATATCACTTTAAAGATCTCTCTCTCTCTCTCTCTGACTCATTGTTTGTCTATAATGCTATAGGTACGGATACTAATGCCACAGGTAGGTTCCTCGGGCTCAAATGTTTACAATTTACTAATATACTTAGTCATAAAATACATTCAAAATATTTATAAATGCATTGAAAACTCTTGGTGAGAACTAACGGAATTTTCCCAGATCCTGGGGAAAGATGGTAAAATGTACCTCAAGTTCATCATCACCATCATCATCATCACCATCATCATCATACCTTTAACCGGTGTGGTCTTTGAGGGAACGCATGGACACCTCAACAGACATATTTCTTCATAGTTGTCTATCCTGCGCGACTGTCTTTAGTTCATTCACGCGTAGCCCCAGTCAATTCTTGTATATTATCAAACCCACATTTCAGCTGGTGCCCTCCGCGACGGCCACCTTCTACAGTCCCCCTGAGAATAGTTTTTTTGGCAGGCTATCATACCTTGACCCATGACCCTCTTACGTCGCTTTGATTGTTGCCATAATCGTTTCCTGAGGGCCCGCGATTGAGAATATTCTCTCACAGACATATGCACAATTGGTCTTGCCCTCAGAGGTTTCAAAGGAATTCTTTGAGCATTTGGCGGAGGGATATCTCAAGCGATCATCAATGAATCCGTGTTACCTGCACTGTATAGACCTGGCATCGAACATAACGAGCACACAGTAAAAGTAAAGTTCCCTTAGCCCTACTGGACCATCAGGGCAGATGATGTGTAGAATTCATCTGTTTCTATAACCTCGGCATATGAAGGGATTGTGTGGTTAGAACAACGCCCAGCCTAATTTACTTCCCCAACATAAGTCAGGTACCCATTTAAAGCTGGGTGGACTTATGGGACGACTTTACACAAAACAACACCTGGAAAATATTCCATGGTTCTCACCGAGAATCGAACCCATGACTCTCAGGTTGACAGTCGAGTTTCTACACCACTCCGTCCCACGTACGCCATAAAACTCTTAACAGATACGTGTCTCCCACTAGCTAAGCCGCCCCCCTTCGCCACCGCCACCCTTTCCTTTGGAAAACTAATCGTCTGACTTAGTGCCACCTACTATAGCAGTTGTAGTCAGGGCGGATAATTCAACGCTGAGGCCGCATTATTAGTCAGCAGTTCTAATCTCGGCGTGACGTGTGTTTGTTCTGACCGGCCCAGTTCCTCCCATCTGTTTTGAGGCGTGAGGTCAGATCTATCGCAGCGAACACAACAACGAAAAACGAAAAAAAAAAAAAAATAGAGAGAGAAGGGGGTCGGATGATCGTGGGGTAAAGCGCTCGATTTTCGACCTGGTTCGATCTCCGGTGAGGACCAAAGACATTTTTCAGGTCTTGGCTAAAGTTCCTACCATGTCTTCCTTGGTGTCTCCGTGGCCATTACATTCCCGGCTGTGGTGGTGGGGATGAAAAAAAAGGGGCACTAAAGAAAACAACAGTAAAGAACAACGCGGAAAAACCAGCAGTTGTCCAATGACCACTATGTAATATATAAGTCTTCAAATTCAAGTAACTAGTTACTGTCACAATAGTACTGTGATCTCTGTGGTAATATCCCTTTGGGATCATTCACTAGTGACCAAACGCTTTTTTCTTCCCTTCATTTTGACTTACTACTCCCCCTTCCTTCCTTTACCCCTGCGAAACCGCCTTTTTAAAAAAAAAAATTCATTGTTTATCATCGCATGTCACAGTTCGGCCAACCCCCATCTCCCCCCCTCCTTACCCCAAGGCGTTAGGTAATTTGTGAACGGTTTCTATGGAGCTTGGGCTTAACACTTGCGGCTTATCAAGAAGGATGAGCAAAAGGGAGATCTTACCAGAATATTTTCTCAAATAGGCCTGAGGGGTGGGATGAGTAGCCCGTTTGAAGTGTGTGTGTGGGGGGGGGTAGGGGGGGGACGAGAGCGGAAAGAGGAGAGACCTATGTAAGAGGCCCGAGGGGGGGGGGAAGGGCAGAGAAATA
>JAGDYQ010000059.1:3300683-3345683 GCA_021962125.1 Bulinus truncatus | reverse complement strand
TTTGTGTGTGCTTTTTCTCAAGCACAAAGAGTCTGACCACGTGACTTTTAAGGATAAATATTTTATATAGTAGTCTTTCCATCTCCCTTATCCACCCCAACTGGACATAAACAAACTAGAACTTATTTACCTTTTGACCCAATGGCGCCGAGAGTCAACACGGGCCCCCCAGGGAAGGACATCATTGCGGGCCCCTTAATAAACAATAAGTCGTAAAAAAATTGACATGGTCGGGGCGTCCGGCCCCCTTACCGATGCGGGCCCCCTGGCAATGACCCCTTGCCCCGCCCCCCCCCATCGGCGTGCCTGCTGTGACCTAGTTCAGTATTGTTTATGAACTTAATTTTTTTTTGTTCATACAAAATGTGCATACACTTTCTTTCAAACAAATGTGGGTTAATGTTTTACAACCCCTTTAGGACTGTCACATAAATCTGGCGCCTCCCTGACAATCTTCGCCAAACGGGGGGGGGGATCCTTTTTTCATCACACACACACACACACCAACCTGGTGCAAAGTCATTTTAGTAGATTACTGTATCCAATCGTGAACTTTACGGAGGGACTCCCTAATTGGTTGACCCCCCCCACACACACACACAATGGGGGGGACTCCTTTACAGGTTGACCCCCACCCTGGGGACCTCCTGACTTGGGACTCCCTGACTGTTTGACCCCTCCCTGGTGACTCCCTGACTGGTTGACCCCCCACAATGGGGGACTCCTGACTTGGGACTCCCTGACTGTTTGACCCCTCCCTGGTGACTCCCTGACTGTTTGACCCCTCCCTGGTGACTTCCTGACTGTTTGACCCCTCCCTGGTGACTCCCTGACTGGTTGACCCCCCACAATGGGGGACTCCTGACTTGGGACTCCCTGACTGTTTGACCCCTCCCTGGTGACTCCCTGACTGTTTGACCCCTCCCTGGTGACTCCCTGACTGTTTGACCCCTCCCTGGTGACTCCCTGACTGGTTGACCCCTCTCTGGGGACTACCTAACTGGTTGACCCCACCCTTGGGACTCCCTGACGGTTGACCCCACCCTTGACACTAGAGATTGGTAACTTTACGTGTTATAATGGTAGCACCCTTGCATCAATGTAGTCAGATTCAGTGGCTTACTAGCTCATTCTTAGCTGTTCATACTTACATGTTCATCCTTAGATGTTCAGTCATACAATATTCATTCTTAAATGTTCATTTTTAAATGTTCATTTTTGAATGTTCATTATTAAATGTTCATTCTTAAATGTTCATTCTTAAATGTTCATGTTTACATGTCTATTTTTATATGATCATTCTAAAATGTTCATGTTTACATGTCTATTTATGTAGTCTCCCATATTGCAGGCTCACGTGTGCATGCGATTAGCATAAAACAGCAAAGCTTTACTAAATGGAAAAAAAAAATAATGTATAAAGTTTTAGCCAAATAATTAGTTATGAAATAGTCACTAGATTAGTCGAACACTCACATACATCTTCAGGTATAACAATATTTACTCACTGTGAGAAACGGCACGTTGAGAGCCTGTAAAAAATCAAGTTTCTTTCACCCTTGATAGCCATCGTAGCATATTAAGTGACCATGAGGCTAGCACGACGCCCAACCGCCGTTTACTTTACCAACTTTGTGTCAGGTACTCATTTAAACCCATTCTGAAATTGTGGAAATTTAAACCAGCTGGAAAACTTCATTTTTTTTTTAAAACTTATTGGTTTCTTTTCACTCTTCATTTTCCTTCGCCCTCATGTAGAAACAGAGCGGGGTCTGAAAAGTACCTCGCCAACGGACATGGTTTTTAGACAGTCTTCCAGAGATGGTGCTACGACGTCCGGGTTCCTTTAATTTCACTTTCGACACTTCTTCTCCATGTTTGTTTTGGCATCCCAGTTTTTCACTTCCCCCGTGGCTTGTCTGGTAATATAGTTAGCTGGCTTTCTAATAAAGTGACCTAACCATCGCCATTTTCTTTTTCTTAATTTCAAAGTATATGGTCAATTTGTTTAGTTTTATCACACAACTCGATGTTGGGAATCTTTTTCAGGCCACCGAACGTTCATGATTTGGTTTTAACAAATATTAACACACGTGTGCAGTTTGAATTGGTTGTTTCGGTTTAGTATTTTTTTTTTGGTCTTCTTAGATATTGTTTATATCAGTGCCAAACCTAGAAATTTGGGGAGTCCGGGGGGGGGGCTTGGTCTCTTTGGGGGCCCCTGCATTTTGACATTGGACACCATGACTTGAGATAATTTACTTAACATTTAATGTAAACAAAAATTATGGGGGGGGGGGGGAAGCCGGGGGAACTTTTGAATTGGTAACCCCCTCCCACCACCCGAGGTACACCTCTGGTTTACATGTACAGTGGGTGAGCTAAAAAAAATAATAACGAAATGTAAATATTACTCATTATTTTTTTTTGGAAAATTAACTTATTTGGATCAAATCCTGTTATAAAAAAAATAAATTAAAATAAAATAAGAGAACCTGCTTAACTTACATGTGAAGGTAAACTAATACAATTTAACGACGGGGGGAAAAAAACACAAACTTTGGTCTCATATTTCAAACAGTACAATTATATGTATCCTGGATAAAATAATATCTGCTTATTGTCACATATTTATATGGCCTGTCAAAAGTTGTTTTTTTTAAATCCAATCAATTATTATTTGTTTTTTTTTTTTTGTTTCCTTAAAAGGGAATTATACCGTTAAATCAAATATATTATAGTAGAGGTAAGTGTGTGGGGGGTGGGGGGGGGAAGGGGACGTGGCAAGGAGGCGGACCGGGGGGGGGGTGGAAAGGAGGAGGAGTATCGTCATAAGGTGTCGAGCGTGAATCATAGTAGTAAAGGGGATACCTTAATTAACGATTGTTGTTACTTGTTTTTGTTTTGTTTAGATTGATGATGCACTGTCGCGATCCTTCAATGAGATAGAAGTGACGTCAAGCGTGGCACTCTCTCTCTCTCTCTCTCTCTCTCTCTCTCTCTCTCTCTCTCTCTCTCATTAAACCGTTTCCCACCGTCACACGAGGGGAAAAACACACACACACACACATACACACACACACACACACACACACACACAGACGATGTGATGACGTCATCGTTTTTAAGCTGAGAAAACTTTTAACGCTGGTTGTTTTTAGAAATTGTCTCGTCTCGCCCATCGCTACGTTGACGGAGGTGGTGGGTGGGGGGGGGGTTGGTTGTCATTCATGGACAACTTGTTAAACTTAAGGGACATCTCATCTTCACACACACACACATAGATAGATGATGGATAAACTACAGAGAGACACACACCCGAGATGGATGGATGTATAGATAGATAGATAGATAGATAGATAGATATAGATAGATAGATAGATAGACAGACAGACAGACAGACAGACAGACAGACAGACAGATAGATAGATAGATAGATAGATAGATAGATAGATAGATAGATAGATAGATAGATAGATAGATAGATAGATAGATAGATAGATAGATAGATAGATAGATAGATAGATAGATAGATAGATAGATAGATAGATAGATAGATAGATAGATAGATAGATAGAAAGATAGGGTCATCTCTATATTTCACTTACTTTCCAAAATAACTGTGATTGAGAAGGGCTGCAAAATATGCAGTGACCTATTACAGTACAACATTCATCTTTAAAGAATGTCTTTTTTTATTTATGTGGTCAGCCATGTTATGCTCAGACTCTGCTGCATGAAATGTTGGCTACATCTTTGTTTATCACCACCACCCTCCGCATATGGTACACCCGATGACTAATCATTTATTATCAAAGCATGATAAAAGAATAACAATAGAGACGCATACAAACAATGGCGCTTACTACGATGTGAATTCTTCAACTATGAATCTGAATGACTGATATGGTCTTCTCGCTGCAGGTGTCGCCAGGGCGGGCGTGACAATTAGAGATAATCAACAAGGGTCATTCATAGTTGTACTATTTCAGACAGCTTCGCCAAAACAGCCGCCGAACAGGAAAATCACGATTTGACGTCATTGATATTAGCGGTCTCCTATCACAAGAACGAGTGGTTTGTCGTGACTGCGAGTAACGAGAGATTATATGTGTATATTGTTACACTTTTTCATGTCTTGCATGACGTCATGCATGGGCGGTTGTGACGTACTTGAAACTTGGGTGACGTAAAACAAACCTGCCATGGAAACTTAGGCTAAAGACTTCAAATGCAACTGCCGTTCAATCACCACAAAAAAAAAAAACAACGCATGAATGAAACAGGTTCGATGTATTGCTGGAACTGTAATCCCGTAAGAAGACTTTAATTGTCTTTGTGACATTATGCCAATAGATACATCTCGACAGCTTGCTGCAATAATAACTACTGTCTTTGTGACATTATGCCAAAAGATTCATCTCGACAGCTTGATGCAATAATGACTGGTTCTTCCCAAGTTCCCTGAATTCCAATATAATATAATTAACCGTATTCCAGTGGCGTAGCGAGGGGGGGCAAGGGGGTATCATGTCCCCGGGCGCTACTCACAAAAGGGCGCCTAATAGTGTATTTGACATATAACATTATATGGTTTTTGATTGGGGGGGGGCGCTAAAAAGGTATTGTGCCCCGGGCGCGAGTTAAGCTCGCTACGCCACTGCCGTATTTACATTATCGACCCCCGGGCAAGTAACGTGATGGGGTGCAACGCAGATGAACTTTAAATAATCAGAAATTTAGTACGGTTCTCCTATACTCTTTATGTCTCCCCCCCCCCCCACCCCTTTGAAATACCCTGGCGGGATTAAGACGGTCATGTCTCCTTAAGTCTGTTAGTCAATTGGGTAATCATGGTTGTGAAATATATAAGTCGGACTTTGGTCCATCTTAAATCTTTGTCAGGTCAACATGAGATTACCCAGTCAAAATTTGGCCCTCTTTAACAGTGGCTGAGGAGTGAAAGGTGGGGGAGGGGAGGTGTCATTACATTTCTAAATGAGACCACAAAGCCCAAAATATTTTTTTTCACTTACATAAATTGATTACTTTATTATTACATTTATACGTATACTTTTCAAATCTAAAATGCAATTCTGCGATTGTTTGAAAAAAATAAAAGACTTACATGCGCACTCAGAAAGGAAGTAGAGCCGTGGTGCTAGGGATGATCGTGCGGTTCCGGGTTTAATCTTTTGTGATAACCAGTTGCGTAGTGAGGGGGGACAAGAGGGGGCATCATGACCCGGGCGCTACTCTCAAAGGGGCGCCAAATAATATATATTTTAAATATAATATTATAGGGTTTTCAAATGGTTAGGGGGGGTGCTAAAAAGGTTTTGTGCCCCGGGCGCGAGTTAAGCTCGCTACGCCACTGGTAAGAGCCCAGGGAAATTTTTCAGGTCAAGGTTAAACGTCCCTCCAGTGGTGCCTTCGAAGTCATTACACTTACACCTATGGTGGAGATGAAAGAAGGGCATTGGCAAAAAATAAACTGTCCAATGACTTCACGGATCATTTGTAAGGGGCCACTCGCCATCTATCTGGCCTCCGTGGGCCTTTTGTTTCCTCCCGGGGGAATCCTGCATTTTTTTTTAAACGCCTTAAAGTGATAAGATATTATTTATTGTGCCCAGGTCGATACAGAATCAATATCGACGGTTGAGGAGGTGGGGGGGGGTGGGTGGAAAGGGGAAGGGGGTAAATGACGGAAAAAAAAAACATGCCCTCCCTTTTTGCTTCATAAATCAAACACCGAAGTGATGTCGATGTTGCCCCTGGGGGGGGGGGGAGAGACCCTCTGCCTCTCCATGGGTGGGGTGGGGTGGGGATGGGGGGTGGGGGGATAATGTTAGACCAGTGGAGATCGAAGGGCCACCACACAATAAACAAACCGGCGGTACGCAGTAATAAAATGATGATGACGCAAGTGTGCTCCACTCCTGACTCCCACACTTTTATCAAGGAGTATCCCCCCCCCCCCCGCCTTCTCCTCCGACGCCATAAACAACTGAGCCGCCGCCCACCCCGGTGGTCACAGGTGATCCCCGTGACGGCGCTGACGATAGAACCTGGCCAGATCAACGATATGCCAGTGGCCGGCGCCAGATGTGCTCTTGTGAAGCGTGTGACGTAATCAGCAAAGCTAATTATCGGAGTTTGGCGGACAGAACAATAGGATGGGAAATATGGGGGGGGGGGGGGGTCTTGGCTCTAGGCACAACAACAAAAGAAGAAAAAAAAAGAAGAGTTTGACGGGTGGGTGTATAAAACGTTACAATAGCTGTAAGGAAAGAGCAGACGTGCGCAGTAGATGCAAGATAATAAACACTTGCCGAAAAAAAAAAATTGCGCGTGCGTGCGTGGGTGGTTGTGCCGAAAATAGAACGAAGCAGAAAAAATTAGAATAATATTGGGTCATAATGACATAAGAAGAGACGGATTTGAGTTTTGTACTTTTTCATACATATCTTTTTCATTATGTCTATTTTTACAGCAATTAAAAAAAATTATTTCGTTTTTTTAAGAATTAAAAATCTTAAAAACAAAAAAAAACAATGAATATATATTTCTATAATGACCTGAACTTGCTTGAAGGAGTACTCCATATTTCCCTGAATCAAACCAAAAATATCTGCCCCTGATTCTTGAATAGACTGGTAGATTATTTTAGAACATTCATAATAATAAAAAAAAAAAGAATGCCTGACCTGTATTTGTATCAAATATGAAGACACACATACACACACAGACTTCATAACATATACATACATATTTGTGACTTTTGAATTTCCAGAGAGTGCCGACTACAGTAATAAACAGGGTTCCTTTAATCGGACATGTGCATATGTCTGTCTCTGAAATTCAAGAGAGTTGTGTGTGTGTGTGAGTTCAACTAATACCCAGGGTCCCTATGGTCAGTTGTGGTCACTGAGAGGTGCCAGCTGGGGGGGCGTCCGTACAAGGCACCGGGCAAGAAAGATGGATGGCTGGTCGCTGAAAAAGATTCCGTTAGTACCTGTCTATGGGGTGGCGGGAACCAAACTTAACTCTAGGCCCCGCACGTGATACTCGCTCAGGGGCCCGCACAGCCTCCCCCCGATCGTTCCCATCCCCTTAAGCCGCCTCTGTGCTTCAAAATAAAATTGAATGAAATGATTCCAGGATTTATATCGTTTGTATTATAAGTCATTATTTTTTTTTTTTTAAATAAATATCTTCCCGAAGACAGCTTTAACCTTTAAATCAATCATCTTCGACTATTAGTATTGCTCTCAATTATATCAATCAATCAAACTGATCGATCAATGAATTGGTTTAAGGTGTGTGTGTCAGAGGTGTGCGGATCTTGAAATTTAGCGTCCGCGTCCGCTTTCCGCTCATCTCTGGTGTGTGTGTCCATTTACCTTTCAACCAATCAATGTATTTTGTCAATAAGTTCGATGTGCCCTTGCTTTTTCTTCTTGTTTCTATCCATCTTCAATGTTTTTGTTCTTCTGACTATCCTTTCATTAATACCTGCCTATGTCTCAATGTATTTACAATTGAGTAATTTGTCTGTCTGTTGATCAAAGTTATACGACTCTATAGTTATAGCCTCGCTTCAAGGTTGCTGCAGCCCGAACAATAAATGGGGCGTGTATGTGGTCAGTGAGGTCCCCCCCCCCCAAAAAAAAAATCGGTGTAGATTATTAGGTGGCCCGGGGGATGGGTGAGTTTAACAATAGACGGCCAGGCTTCATATTTTATCTTTCTAAACAAAAAAAAAAACTATCTTTTAGTACAGGGGTGTTTAACCTTTTAAGTCGCGGGCCGCTATTGGCTCGTAAAATTTAACCGGCGGGCCGGACGAGGTGTCGATGGATGAAGTGTGGACATGAACTAATATATATTTTGATTTAAATGCCATGACATAAAAGGCTACTCTGCGGGCCGGATTAAAAAAAAAGCGACGGGTCGGATTCGGTCCGCGGGCTGTATTTGGGCGTATGGCTGTTTTAGTTACATCATCACAATCAGCTATTCACCGACCTATATTAAAATTGTCTGTCTATCGTATACATCATTCAATCAGTTCAGTGTTTAACTAAACCGGTATATGAGTGTTCAACAATTATCACCCAACCAATCATTTACGTGATAATTCAAAAAAAGTAGTCCTTTGTTCGATGTGACGACAGATTACAAGTCGAATGATCTTCCACCGTATTAAAAAAAAAACCTGGCCACTATTGATGTCAAGGCTTGTTTTTTTTAACCCTTTATAACATTGGGCGGATCCGCACAAACTTCCGCACACTCCTTGATTTATTTTTTTACATTGTGATGTTCCCATCTTTCCTCCATAGTTAAGTATATGTGTTTGTTAACGTGCGTGCGTTATTGCGCGCGCTTACTTCAATGGGAGTGTACTATCCAATGTATCATGTCTTTCTTTACGTTGTAATCCAGTTTTCATCAGAGCAAGAAAATCAAGTTACATTTTATATTTGTAGTGCGAATACTCTTATTGGTTTGTATAGCATTTACCTTAATATATATATATATATATATATATATATATATATATATATATATATATATATATATATATATATATATATATAGTTAACCTGTTAATCCGGAATTAATTAGCTCCCTCGTTCATTCAGAAATCTCAACAAATCCTCCCACTAACCCCCTCCCCCCTTTCCCTCCACGGAAACTGTGGGAATAAAAAAAAATAGAGAGAGGTGAGCCAGACGTATATTGTGACGTTGATTCTCTGACGTTGGGCGGGCAAGCTCTTTGGCGCCAAAAATTGTGTTTTATAAGCACAGAAGTAAAGAAATAATGTATCGATGATTGTGTTTTTGGTGCAATTATATTCTTCTAACAGTACTCGTGTGGTTTATTAAACAAAATTAAATAAATAAAAGAGTTGATTTTAATAACTTTTTTTTTTTGGAGTCAGTTCCCCTGCCTGCGTCGTCTACGCTGCGTCATTTCCTCGAGTGCCTGTAATTGATTCAGTCTGGCCTGTGGTCTAAAGGAATGTACTGTAATTATATGTCACATCCTAACTTATGGCGGGGATTTTTTGGTAAAATAGATCGCCATGTCTTTCTGTTCCGTAACAAGAGATTATGAAGGGGGGGGGGTGTTAGGGGGGTAAGTGGGTGTGGGGGGGGGCGGGATGGGAGAAAGTTGACTTTGTCGGCATGCTATGTTTAAATTTCAGTTGATTATATATTACCAATACCTTTAAAAAAAGTGAACAAATAGTGCATCTATTTAACTTTAACACTGATAAACAGAGCTTAGATTTTTGGAAAGTATTATCGCTAGGTCACATAGGGCGTCATATGATTATAGCACTATGATACTAAGGGCGTCATGATTATAGCACTATGATACTAAGGTCGTCATATGATGATATCACTATGATACTAAGGGCGTCATGATTACAGCACTATGATAGTAAGGGCGTCATGATTATAGCACTATGATACTAAGGTCGTCATATGATGATATCACTATGATACTAAGGGCGTCATGATTACAGCACTATGATAGTAAGGGCGTCATGATTATAGCACTATGATACTAAGGGCGTCATAGAATGATAGCACTGGGAAACCTAGATTGATGAATAAACAGTAGCACTCTGATACCTGGAACATCCCATGATGGTAGCACGAGGTATGCAGGGAATCATGTAGAGAGAGAGAGGAAAGATACAGTCTTATAGCCCGACTGTGACAGTGTTGGCTTTGTCTGCCACATGGTGCCTGTTAGGGCACAACTTCCACCTACGACATATTACATATGTCCACCTTGGTACCCCAATGGCCATCACAGCCTGCGATTTGGTTATGGGGTGTTGGGGGTGGGAGGGGGGGCTGGGGGAGTCAGACAGTGTACCACAACAACAGACTATCCCATACAGGCGGGCGGTTTTTAAGATGTTCGACCTAATATCACCGAGATAACAGACCTCGCACTTTCCAAAGTGCATCAGATGCCCGATAGTGCCTCCGCAGATGACCTAGGGTATCAAGTGACACGTGTCTCTTGACATTTCCGGTACTTTCATCTGGTCTACACTTCCCTCTCAACCTTTGATTGATACCGATGTTATTGTTTTGTTTTTTTTTAGTTTATCGCTGTATTGTTTTCTGCAGATTTGCAAAGACAATAATAAATCATCACACAGAGAAATTTGAAAGCATTCTCGATCATATGATTTAATGATTCTCGATCATATGATTTAATGTTTCACGTGGGCACAAAACATCTCAAGATATTGATTGACTTTGTTGGACTCTGCAATAGTACAGCATGATTTAGAAATAAGATTAAATAAATGATACTTTGAAGATAAAGAAAAAAGGTATTTATAAACTGCCCAAAGGCTTTTAAGTTGTGAGTTTATGGCTGATTTCGTATATCCCTCTGTCTAACTTTCTGTCTGTCTGCCTGTCTGTCTGTATATTAATATATATATATATATATATATATATATGTATATATATATATATATATATATATATATATATATATATATATATATCCCTCTAGCTAACAATCTCTCTTCAAGAGAAATAGATAGACTAAACAAATAGATTTAAAAAGTTGATTGACACCAATGTATTTATTTATATAAATAGGCGGACTGAGAGATAAACAAGACCGTACATACAGAGACTAACAGACAGACAATTAGATCGATAGTTAGACAGACATACTGTTATGTAGATAGGGAGACAGAAAAAACATTCAGACCATTATGTTGGTATTAAAATAGATAGTTGGCCACAGATTGTAATGTATACAGAGAGACAGATAGACAGACGAACAGACATACAGAAGTGCATCTATACATATTTACATACTTACAGACAGACAGATAGACAGAAAGTTAGATAGATAGATAGACAGATAGATAGATAGATAGACAAATAGATAGATAGGTAGATATATATATATATATAGATAGATAGATAGATAGATAGATAGACAGATAGATAGATAGATAGATAGATAGATAGATAGATAGATAGATAGATAGATAGATAGATAGATAGATAGATAGATAGATAGACAGATAGATAGATAGATAGACAAATAGATAGATAGATAAATATATATATATATATATATATAGATAGATAGATAGATAGATAGATAGATAGATAGATAGATAGATAGATAGATAGATAGATAGATAGATAGATAGATAGATAGATAGATACATAGATAGATAGATAGATAGACAGATAGATAGATAGATAGATAGATAGACAAATAGATAGATAGATACATATATATATATATATATATAGATATAGATATATAGATAGATGGATAGTAGATAGATAGATAGATAAATAGATAGATAGATAGATAGATATGTAGATACATATATATATATATATAGATAGATAGATAGATAGATAGATAGATAGACAAATAGATAGATAGATAGATACATATATATAGATAGATAGATAGATAGATAGATAGATAGATAGATAGATAGATAGATAGATAGATAGATAGATAGATAGATAGATAGATAGATAGATAGATAGATAGATAGATAGATAGATAGATAGATAGATAGATAGATAGATAGATAGATAGATAGATAGATAGATAGATAGATAGATAGATAGATAGATAGATAGATAGATAGATAGATAGGAGTCCCAGAAGGTGTAAACAACAAGAAATTCATCACAACTTAGTGAGCTGTGAGTTGGCACGTACTTGAGACACAGAAAATAAATTTAAAAAAAAGAGGAAATTTAAATTTCACAGCCCAACATGTTTAACAGACAAGTGCTAAGAACCTCCCTCCACTTCCACTGACAGCACCCACCCCTCCATTCGCCCCGCCCCTATAACGTCTACAGTAGCTACCACAGGTAGTTAATACAACCATTGCTGTGGCGCTGTATAAGTAGTATGTAAACGTATCAATATACACACAAGGCTTGAGTCACTCATAGCAACAATAAACGAGGACGGTGGTGTTGGAGTCAGCTGATTGGGATAATACCGTGATCGTCTTTAGGAACCCGATACATACTTTAGTGTTTGTTTAATGTGTCTATTTATGAGGGGGGGGATAGTGTTTACAAATAATAATAATAACAAACTCTTCTTTGTTTACTTTGCACATTTATCTTTAGTTAACTTTACCTTTTAATATGTGCTAAAGTAATACTAATTAATGTAATAATAACACTTAGTACATCTTATGAATTCATGAATATTTTGAATCAACCGAAACCGTCTTAATTAAACAGCGAAATGGGGCCCGCATTCAAACCAATATGATTGGGGGGTGGGACGACTTCGGCAAAGGTTATTGTGGGCCCCCTATGTAGAGGATTTGTGAGATATGAACGGGGTGAGTGTGTGTGTGGGGGGGGGGAGGGCTAGGCGGAAGTAACATTTCGAGACAGATTGTACAGTTTGCCTATGATGACCACTTTACAAAGAATGAAAAGCTAATGGGTGATTAGCGTGGGGGGCCCGACATGCTGCCCACCGCGAGTTGGAGCCAACCCTATCACATAGAAGAGTCCTGAGTTTTAAAGTAGATAAGGGGAGGGGGGGGGGGAGAGTGATTGCTTCCGAAATAATTATTATTGATTGATAAATATTTTTTAGGAGATGGGCCCCCAGTCGTCAGAACCTATCGGCCTCCCCCTTCCCCCCAGATTTTTTTAAGCGGCGTCCCTATCAGCCAAATATTATACGTCCGTGTCAAATATTTAAGAATATATGAAAAGTTGCTCACTCGGACAATTATTTGAGGGGGGGGGGCGCTAAGCTATGGCTCATACGTATATCCCGCACTGAGTAAGCCCCTAAATAAATAAATATATATATATATATAGAACAGTGGCGTAGCGTGATGGGGGCGGCATAGGCGGTCCGCCCCGGGTGGCACTTTTTATTACTTTTTAGAGGGGCGGCAAAATGTATACATTGAATTGAAATACCTAAATAAGATGGCGGCAAAAAATGTTTCCACTCCGGGCGGCCGATACCCAGTGCCACCGAGAGGATGAGGGGGGGTAGGGGGGGGGCAAATGTCCAGGGGCCCGGCGAGTTTTAGGGGCTCGGATTGAGCTGGCCAATCATTTTTTGAAAAAATATTATTATCAGCTCGGGGGGGGGGCGTGACAGTCCTGCCCAGGGCACGAGATTTCTGTCGATGGGCCTGCCGATGGACCACGCTAAGCGGCTGATATAGTATCTTATGTTTTACTGAAGTATAGTGCCAAGCAGTTATTTATATTTTTTCTATATACAGTCGACTCCACTTAACTGGGACACATCGGGACCGAGGCTTTTTGTCCCAATTAAGCGGCTGTCCCAATTAAACATACACATTTCCTATTGGCTTCTTGGTTTGGTTTCTTTGAGATTTGTCCCAAAATAAGCGGCTGTCCCAACTAAGCGGTGTCCCAATTAAGCGGAATCCACTGTAATTGCATCAACCTGTGACGTCATGACGACGGGTGTTTTTCTTAGATTACATGACGTAATCAAACTTTTTTTTTGACATCATGATTAGGTTATCAGGTTTCTACGTCACAATTAGCATCACAACAAAATCGTAAACACACACACACACACAGACAGATAGACACGCAACTGTTGCAACGTGGAGCGAAACACGAGAGCTAGACTCTTAATAACTTGGTTCATGAATCAACTCGACCTGCACCATGCAGTGACCTACTCGACATCGCCGGACGAAAATACGGTGATCCGTATTGTCATACTTTATTATTTATTTTTTTTTATAGTCATTTTCTTTTAAATAAAGAACAGACAACCTCTCTACTTTACTATGGTATGTGATACAATGAATAAATTGATGACAAATCAAAGTACGAAGATAGATGTTATAGATTACTTTGTATCACCACTTTTATATTCTAATAATACAACTTTATTTGATAACAAGCAGTGGTAATAACAAACTGCCTCGGTAAGCGAAATAGTGAGTTCTTGTTTCGTTTCACTCGAGTTAAAAATGAAATCCTTGGTTGATATCCTAACAAAACTTAAAATGGATAGGTATAACAGACGTAGCCGCCAATTAGACTTATGTATGTATTACTAGCACGGTATACGTTGTCGTTAAAAAACATAAAAAGAGAAAATATAAATCATTAATTTATATTTTTTTTCAAACTTTGCAAAGCTGATGAACTCTAAAAATCAACAACTGTTAGACCGTCTATGGTGGTTCTAGTTAAACAAGAACACTCACAAACGAGGAAAATCGGTATATGAAATAAAACTTGTAGTAGGTCGCTGCACAATGCCAAAAAAAAAGTGTGTGGGCTTAGCCCCCACGTCGGTGTTCCATAACTTAAAGCCAGCCTATGTCTTTTGAGTTGGCGTTCTCGTTTTTCATTGGCTGGTTTCATCAATGAAACCACGCCTTCCCGAGGATATAAATAGACCCTTCTCACGAGTGTCATTCAATCTTCTTTTGGATACCCGAGCGAAAAATACCCGATTCTAACAAAGAAAACTAGTCAACTTTTATTTATCTGTATATTTATTAGCAACTGATGGTTTAAAACTTACTCAGCTCAAGGAACGACAGTTTTTGTTTAAAAGAAAACTATACTATCAACAGTGTGTCACGTCAGAATTTACACACACATATCCACGACACGCGGTTTGCACGAGGCGTTGAACGAAAACAAAAGGGGAAATCACCAGGAGGAACAAAATTCAATTAATAAGGTGCGTGTTTTTATTAATACTATTGCTTTCTGTTTTCTCCAATTACATTTACGTGCATGTCTTTATTACTCACGTTTTTAAGCTGCACTTTATTGTGTGTGTGTGAGTGTGTGTGTCTGTGTGAATTAGTAATAGTCCAAGTGTATTTCTTAGATATAATGCTAAACTATGAGGTCAAATCAATCACTACGCTTGTTTACTTAATATTATCAAAGAGTTTACATTACCTGTATTATTCTTTTAACATTCTTAGCACAAAGTTGACGTATTTAATATACATTTAGAATGCATCTCTAGGGCATTTAAGAAAGTTGAAAGAAATAAAAAGAAGTTCTTTTCAAAGGGCCGAAATGTTATTTTTTATAAGTTTTAGACTTAGTGTAAGTAAGTTTTAAATGTTGCGAAAACATGTAACGGATGTAGAGTCAATCATTGCTCGTGTAGTTAATAAACAGGTGTCGGTACTGCTATCTATAGGGGACGGATGGTCGTGCGGTAAAGCGCTCGACTGTCAACCTGAGGATAGCTGGTTCGATCTTCTGGGCTCAAGTTCCCAATACATCTCCCGTGGTGCCTCCATGGCCATTGCACAATCGGCTATGGTGGGGGATGAAAGAAGGGCACCATAATTACCGTCCCTAGTTGTTTATAGGATCTGAGAGATTTCATCTCATCCTTACAGAGACTTCACACACACACACTGTTATCTATCTATCTATCTATCTATCTATCTATCTATCTATCTATCTATCTATCTATCTATCTATCTATCTATCTATCTATCTATCTATCTATCTATCTATCTATCTATCTATCTATTGGTCTGTCCATCTATTGTTTTGTCCATCTATTGGTTATTTCATCTGTATGTCTATCATCTATTCTATCTAAGTATATATTATGCCTATCTGTCTGCTATCTCTTCGATCTATCTATCTAACTGGTCTGTCTATTTCCCCGTATAGTTCTATCTATACCTATTTTCCGTGTCTGACTCTGTCTACGATTTCTTTCTATCCACGTATCTGTCTAACATATCTGTTTTTTTCTGGTCTGTCATGTAAGGGCGTCATATTCGTGTATCTACCATCAACGTTCAACAGTGAAATATGACTTTCAATTAACAATTCAAAATGCCGCTGCATCTGAACATTTTAAAAATTCTTTTAATTATTTCTCAACTGAGAAAGCTTTTCTATTTTTTTTTGTATTCTAGTCTTCCAAAAATAATTAAATAAATAAAGACAAATTAGTCTTCAAAATCAAGCCGTACAAAACTCTCCCTCCTCCTTTTCATATCTCTCTCCGTGTCCCTCCCTCCCTCTCTTTCTTTCTCTCTCTCTCTCTCTCTCTCTCTCTCTCTCTCTCTATCTCTATCTTTTGTCTCATCTCTGTGACACCGTACTCTCCATAATAACGCTATGATAATCAGTTGTCATATTGTTTTTCTTAGAGAAATATGAAACAAAAAAACCTCTCCATGTTCGTCTGTCCGCTACATCTCATTGTGTCTCCTGTGTTGTAATAGTCCCCTCCCCCCCACGCCGTACTGCCTACCTTTCCTCTGCCCCCCGCCCCCCCCCCTATTCGTTACACTTCAACAACCGTACAACAACCCATCCGTCATTTTCACTTTTTCGCTCCGGCGACTAACCCGAAACCTTGCATGTCTTACATCTTACATCTTACATCTCCAGCCTTCTGCTCTTACATTTCTCCCCTCCCCCCAATCTCACTCTTGAAACATACCCTCCTCATTCTGTCTTAATCTCTGACACATCTTCTTTAAGAAAGAAACAACAACAGACTATTAAGCCAAAACTCTGTATTATAACTCGTCTTCAAGACAGCCGACTAAAGTCACTCGTGAAGACGGTTTGAATTATTATTATTATTCAAACCGTTATGCAAATTACGGAAGACAAAAAAATAAAACAAAAACTATATCTGATTATTCGTTTTTGTGTTAAATTATGAAGGTTTCATACCGCGGTAAATAACGCCGTCATTCCAAGAGGTCAGTGACCCTAAGAACCAAACTCCAACTGGCATCACCTTTTTTTTTTATTGTTACAAAGTTTTATTTAGCAGTTACGGGGTTTAAGAATCATGATACAGAATTAATGAATGAACCAACACACTGACAAGCTAATAACTCGCCCAATTCTTCCTTGATCGATCTAACTATCTATCTATCTATCTATCTATCTATCTATCTATCTATCTATCTATCTATCTATCTATCTATCTATCTATCTATCTATCTATCTATCTATCTATCTATCTATCTATCTATCTATCTATCTATCTATCTATCTATCTATCTATCTATCTATCTATCTATCTATCTATCTATCTATCTATCTGTATACATATATATATATATATATATATATATAGATGTATATATATATAGTACTAATATATTAATCAGCTTGTTTACCTAATGACTAATTTACGGACTTTGCTACAGGTGTGCGTGCTTGTGATTACGTCATAATGTATTTGTTTTTGTTTATTTTTTCATGTAAGTTACCTACGTGTGACCATTATTGCTTAAGCCTCCAGGACAGTCCACACAAACATATCCCACCTTTTACTTCCGTAATTAACTCCAAAATAAAAGTATTCCGCCAACATTCTCCTGTATTTACTTCCGTTTACCCCCCCACACACACCAACACACACACACACACACACACACTCAAATTATAAAAAACGGTGCGGAAAAATATATAAGGATTCATTATATTTGTGTAAATACGTTTATAATACACGTTTCTCTCTCTCTCTCTCTCGCTTCATCTACTTCCGTATGTGAATAAAATAAAATAATAAAACAAACACACACACGCACGCACGCACACATACAAAACAACTCAAGATATAGGTAGGTGGTTTGTTGAGCTAACGACAGTGCGGTCAGGATAATAAATAATAACGCAAAAAGTAACAAAGAACAACAACAAACTTTGATGTATTGTTACCAAGGGACGACTCTATATGAAGATATATATATCTTTCAAACAACCCATTACCCACTTCCCCCCTCACCCCACCCGGCTACATAGAAACAATTAGCAGTATCCGCTACTTATCTTAAAAGTGCATTTGTAACATTCATAGGACTGGAAAGAAAGAGTTTATAAGCACATCCTTAATAAATACATAATCGTCTCACCCGTGTGTCTCCCTCAGGTAGTTTTCATATCGTGCGGTGTATGCGTGTAACCCTGTGTCTCCCTCGCAAGTAGTTTTCATATCGTGCGGTTTTATGCGTTGTAACCGTGTGTCTCCCTCGCAGGTAGTTTTCATATCGTATTGTGTTCATGGCAATAAATGTCAAATGTTATTTTCTATTACAGTATTGCATACATTTCATTGTTATTTCTGTTCATATCGTATTCTGGCAATAAAGGGCACATGTTCTTTTCTATTGCAGTATTTCGTATATTTCTTCATCCCTTCTGTTGGATATCGTTCAGCCAGCTTCAGCAGGCTTTTCCACTAGTGTTGTTTTATAAAGCAGAGACAATGTATTGCGGACGGAAAGTAAACACACCGTCTTATGCATAGGAGATTATAGTGTTTATTGAAGAATATAAATTATTTTATTATTAACGCTACTAATAATGAAAAAATAAAAAAAAAAATAAAAATACGAGATAAATTCGGAGCCCTTTTTTTTTTGGTGCGTGGTAAAACCGGCCTCGTGTGTTTTGAAACAAACGGGCCGGTTAAAAAGAAGCCGGACTCTACAAAAAAACAGGTTTTAATTTGTCAAATTTTTTGCTAAGCGAAGCATTTTCTTCTTTTTTCATGACACAAAACGAATTTTTTATTTTTACCTGTTGTGAAATGCTACAAACAAAAATTACGCATAATGTAAACCATTACAGATATTATCGGATATAAACGAAATAATAACCACATGCACTCTGGCTCTGTTTGAACGATTGGTTGTCTAAAATAAATTGATATTTTATTTATCGGTCAATCCTCGACACATGTCGATCGTGATTTAGATATAACTTTGTGTGTTTGTGTGTGTGTGTGTGTGTTTATTAGTTAAAAGAAATCCGATTGGGAATAAAGGGAGGGGGCGAGAGAGAGAGAGAGAGAGAGAGAGAGAGAGAGAGATGCCCTGGGGACATTTTAATCTGTTCATCCATATTAGAAAAATAAATTTATATATATTTTAAAGTTGTACTTTATTCGATATCTCCCAGCCCCGTTTTTAGCCAAAATACAGTAACTCCCGGTTCAATATATATATAACTGTTTATTTTTTATTTTTACGGCAGTATTTAGTATTTAACATGAAAGATTTCTGTGGCAATTGTGATTGTGATGTTGTATTTAGTGAAAAGGGATTAGGTGAGGCGAAATAGACTGTGTTCAGAGAGGTTTTAAACTGAGGTAAAAAAAAAAAAGAGTGAGAGAGAGAGGAAGAGTTACAGAGATATGGAGGAGGGTGGGGAGGTGGTGTTAATATAGAAAGACAGATGGAGAACAATACCTTATTTTTTTTTTAAATTAAGAACTGAGGCTAAATGATAGTTTACGACTTATCTGTTTGAATTAAGATCAAAGCCGAACACAAAGTCGCCGTTTATATGTTTAGGTTTAAAAAGTTATTGATTGTGTACGAGCGCGCATACACACACCAATAAATGAACACACCAATAGATATATATATTTAGACGCATACACACACATATAACACATCAACAAATTCAACTACCCAAAATGTGCACACCTCATCATATACACACTAGTACAAATGCATTCACACGATAGAGACTTGCACTTTTACTTTTTTTTTTTTTACACGTATGTCTGTGTTTAATCAAAGTGTTGGACATTTGAACATAAACTAAACACCCACACCGAAAAAAACAACACCTCGCCTCGAAATATTGAAAATATTGACTTAGAAATGACACTGAGTATAGAAAAACAAAATGACAGATACATTTATATATCTGCACGATACATACATCTATTATTTTTTTTTATTATTATGTTTACATTTTAAACTCACAGAAAGTGACAGTAAAAAGGAGGAGAGTGTGAGAGAAAGAGAAAGAGAGAGAGAAAGAAACAGTTGAGAAACAGTTCAAAGAAGTAAACAGTGTCAAATATTTCTGAACATATCTTTATTTTCAAATAAAACGAAAAATGTTCTAAAAACTCAGCCATTCGAACAACTGCGGCAGTGAAAAAGTTTCTAATTTACAGATACATTAATTATCTTTGAAACTTTTGTACAAGAATAGCTATATCTATTTTTAGTACGGAAACACGGTTAGAAACGATTTATTTCGTTTCTTAATTTCAGTGTTTGTAGTGGTTGCTGTTATATTTTGATATTTTTGTTTTAATTTGTTTGAGGAAGTGTGAATCATAACTGTAGTGGTCTAAGGAAATGTTTCATTAACCGTTGAATCAGGTACAAAAAAAAACAAACAAACAAACAAACCAATACACTGAAAGGACAGTTGCTATTCAATATGGAAACTATAATATAAATAATACAATTCCGTTAGCATCTTAAATTTTTGTTTAACGAAAGACACAATTATCTATTTTAAATGATAGCAAAGGTGAAAGTGTTTAATAAGAATAGAATATTACACATACGCACACACACACACACACGCACACGCACACTTACAATATGCACAATAAATTAAAGAAAAACATAGATGAAGAAAATAATCAACTTAATTGCTAAAGTCACGCTTTCTATGTTTTCTCTCTCTCTCTCTCTCTCTCTCTCTCTCTCTCTCTCTCTCTCTCTAGCTCGCGGTTTTTATATGATTAATCACTCAAATATCCGTATAGATAGTCAAGGAATTCAATGACATTTAATGTGTCATTACTGTCTATTCTAAGTCATTTCATACCATGGTCGTTTCTTTTTAATTGTACCACTACCTTCCCAATTCATTTACTGATATCCTATTTCCTTATTACCATTTATGTCTTATTTACGTTATATATATATATATATATATATATATATATTATATTTCTTTGAGATTTTATAAAATCTAAGTTCGATTACTCTGTCTAATGCAAACATTATCTTAAAATAGAGCATGACACGACAGTAAATATTAGACAGGGGTTTCTTCGGAGTTTTCCCATTCCGTTATAATTAGGCCGCGCGGGCTATAATTAGCAACAAATACCCGTAACCGGCAAGTGAGATTTAACATGCAGCAAGCTTTTAATCGTTACTGGGCTTGGCTAGATTTTTTTTTCTTCTTCTTCTTCTTTATGACTTGTTAATCTGCAGTGTAAACATTGTGGTCCGAGGAGTGTTGCTGCTTTACGTAATGATACTATATTTAGAGCCGGTGTTATGACTATTGAAGTGTGCTTCGCGGATTCGCACATGCTACCTAATAGTTGTGAAAACAACAAATACACAAAAACGGGGCAGTCATTTCATGGGAAACACCTTGCCTAGCAAATAGTTGTGAATGAATACTTATAAAAAAAAAAGAGAGTTTCGAAGTCGACAATAAGAGATAAAAGAAGCGTTGGGAAGAAGGGGGAGAAGACTGTACACCAGTTTATACAGAAGTTTGTTGTGGTGACGAACGCACGCACACACGCACGCACGCACACGCCTTTCAATGTCAAACTGAAATGTAGATTTGACGTAGAATTCATGACGTTTTGGAGAGTATCGCGTTAATAGCGTCCGTGCCGCTAGAGATTGGTGTGTTTATATTTGATTTGTTCATACCTACTGTTTTGGGTGGGAAATATATATCATTAGTCACTGAGCCCAAAATATTATGACCGTCCTGTTGGGTAGGTTAAGTGAAACCCTTTTTAAATTTAAAAGCCACCCCCCCAATACAATTTGTAAACCTATACAAATGGGCGGAATATGTTTAACCTAGGCTGCAAGATATCTGTCATGGGCCCCGAAAAAAAAGGGTAAGTTACTATCAGGCCCGTGTATTACATTATATTTGTGCGGGGCGGGGGTGGGTGGGTGGATGGGTGGTTATAGATGTTTAATGACACCTAAATTGAATTGGAACATCTAAAATAAATACATTGAAAATGTAACTCCTTCGAAATGAAATTTGAGATTTATTTCTATTTTTAACACTTTAGAGACCTGGGGTGGGGGGCAAGGGTCATGGTGCCACATCGTATTACGAGGTTACGTTTAGTAAGTGTTGTATTTTTTTATTTGACAAGGTTGTCTCTGGCAGGGGTGGACGTGAGGGGGAGAGTGGGAGTACAGATGGACATGGAACCAGATGATGCAAACGTTTTGATGGGGGCGAAAGCCTTAGTGTTAATATAACATCATAAGATCACCTCTCCGCCTGTTGTTATGAAAGTCTGGATGCAATGTATACACCTATATTAGTCTAGAAATGATTAAATAATGCCATAGCACGATGTGGCGCTGATAAATGTTTTTAATCTATTCAAAAAAAAAAAACAAAAAAACCCAGCCCTGTGGTTAATTTAACTGTGTTAAACATTTATTTTTAGAACCAGGGTTCACTGTCCACACACCCCACCCCACGGGGGCATAAATCTATACAGCTGCACGACACGTGGCTGCTCCACTTTATCACAGTTACAATGACATGCGTTACGGTGTCTGTAGGATGCCCTCACCCCCTTTATATTTACTTAAAATTATTATGAACACAAAGTTTACATGGGGAAGTATAATAGAGACCATATATATATATATATATATATATATATATATATATATATATATATGTATGTGTGTGTGTATGTGTGTGTGTTTCTGTTTATGTCTTCGATTGATCTCAACCGCAAACATACACATAAACACGCGGGGAAATATTGACCCCAGCGGCCATCGATGTATTGGTCTGTACGTCTAGCGCAGTCATTGGATAACGTAATCAATATTTCTAGGTCAACATTCCTACCCCCCCCCCCCCCGCCCCCCGTCACTTTAATTGGCTCTACATTGAGTGGTAATGGTGTTTGCGTGGGAGATAATGAACGGCCCCCGGGGGCGAGGGGGGGGGGCGCGGACAGATATAGAAAAGAAAAGAGTCCATAGTACATTAAAACGCCTAGAGATAAAATTTACTTAGTATATAAAAAGTGCGTGTTCGTATGTGTGTGTGTGTGTGTGTGTGTGTGAGAGAGAGAGAGAGAGAGAGAGAGAGAGAGAGAGAGAGAGAGAGAGAGAGAGAGAGAGAGAGAGAGATAGAGATTCATTGATTACACATTTTATGGTAAACCACATTCAATGCAATACAGTATCACTACCTGTAAGCGAAACACTGCAACTACTCTCAGGATTGTATAATGTAAACCAATCTAGATAAGTTCGATAGTAGACTACTCTGTACGCTACTTGCAATGCGATATAGCTGAATGCCGTTAAATATTACATCATGTTGACCATGCCCCTGCATCACTGCGCGCCCATTAGCTGCATACGTGTGGCTGCCTGCTAAAGGGTTAGGGTGGGGGTGGGGGTGAGGGAGTTAAACACAGCCGCATATTAGGGATCCTCCTTTATTAGGCACAGTGCAGTTAAGGCGTACAACACGATCACAGGGGTCAAGGGGGTTACACGCGGTAGGCACTGTGGTATTCTGTTATATATAATTACTCAGTAAATTATGTGTTGGTGTGATTTTTTTTGAAGCCTCAGCTGTTGGACTTAGTCGGGGACGGGAAAGAAAGGGGCTGAGGGGAAGGGGGGGGCGGCTAAGGTTAGCGCTAGGTAGCCCTGGTACATTAGCGCATCGCCTGTACGATCCGTTGGTAAAAACTGATATATTTGGTAAACATTGATATATTTGATAAACACTGATATATTTAGTAAACATTGATACATTTGGTGAACATTTACCTGTTGTTTCTAGAGCCAATATCAGACATAGTGTCCTTAACCCCCCCTCCCCACTAATATCTTGTGGGTGTGTGTGGGGTGGGAGGGGTCAATAGCCATGCGGTCATCTACAATGTAGTTTACAATCTTCGGCTACAAAGGCTAATAATGTTCACATTAAAAAAAAAATCAGATACATCAAACTAAAGTTTGAAATTTAAAATCTCCGCAAATCAGTAACTTAAAAGGTGATTCACACCCTCAGGTAAGACAATTCACACCTGCCTGCTAGTAGTCCATTATCACCTGCAATTGCCTTACTAATCAATGGCCGTGACTTGCACACTCGCAGGGTGTTATATATATGTATATATATATATATATATATATATATATATATATATATATATATATATATATATATATATGTATATATATATATATATATATATATATATATATATATATATATATATATATATATATATATCAACCTAAGACATAAAAAGCTTTTAAAAAAAGAATAGAACAACAAGAATGAAATAATAGCAATAAAAATGTAAATAAATGTCGCCACAGTGTTTCTCGCGTGTCCCCCGTGTTGGCTCCCAAACAACCTTGAGACCGCAACATTTTTATTTTATTACGGGCAGTCCATTTTTTTTTTTATAAACCAAAAATAGTAATAAAAACCGGCAGCATTAAAAATTGAAGCGACCTTCTGCCCCGCCCCCCCTCTCTCTCTTTTTTTACTTGTCCACTATTGGTGTGTGTGCGCGCGTGTGTGTGGTTTTTGTTGTTGTTGTCTTTCTTGTTTATTTGTTTTTTTGTTGTTGTAGCTTGACACTTTCTTTTCTTGGCAATTAGGCCAAAGAGAAACTCGTCTCTAAACACACAGCTATAGAGAGAGAGAGTGAGAGAGAGAGAGAGAGAGAGAGAATGGTGGACGAAGTTGAAGGTTTGTTGGGCTTTTAGTGTTTGTTGTCTGTTAAACATTTCTCGAAAATTTCACACATTTTTTTTTCCATTCCTGTTTACTCCTTGCGCACAGGTTGTACAACGAAGACCAAAGACCGAAAGGACTGTTATTTTTAGCAACCCCTTCCAAGGCCAGATCCGAAATCCCTTTAAAAGGGCTGAGCCAGCTTCCAGCTATCGGACATTCGATTGACCGAAGCTTCTGACCAAGATTCCTTTTGGGCTCAAGAGTTCGGTCTCGTTGTTCTACACGGAACATTTTGTTACCACCGGATCAGATCAGTGTTGATAACTGTAACTGATAATAATTCGCCAGTCAAGTGTTGATAACTATTCGCCTTGATAGAATCTACCACCATGGCTGCAGTGACCATTTACCTTGGACTTCTTATACTTACTTTGGTCTTCGCTTACTTCAAACTGTTCTACAGAAGATTGTAAGTAGACATAGTTAAGTCTGAAATATTGATGTATTTAACATTATCATAAGCGGGTTGCTCTTATATTTAAAGAGTTTGCCCATCGCTTTATATAGTAAGAAATCTGTTAAAATGTACAATGTATATAAATATATATACAGTGGATTCCGCTTAACTGGGACACCGCTTAATTGGGACAGCCGCTTATTTGGGACAAATCTCAAAGAAACCAAACCAAGAAGCCAACAGTAAATGTGTATGTTTAATTGGGACAGCCGCTTAATTGGGACAAAAGCCTCGGTCCCGATGTGTCCCAATTAAGCGGAATCGACTGTATATATATATATATATATATATATATATATATATATATATATATATATACATGTATATATATATATATATATATAATTGAACATCGTGAAAAATAAAGAAGTGTAAGACATTAACAAATGAAAAAGCCAAGGGACAAATCTATTTGAGATAAGGACGCTTGCAGTGTTTACTCCAGTCAAACAACTATTACTTGGTGATGTGTCGGAATAGTAGAAGTAGTATATAAAAAGAAAAAAAAATCCCAGAACAGTCAAGCATGAAAAGCAGGACACCAAATAAGATACCCCCCCTCCTTTTACCCTAGTGACACGCCCCTAACCCCATCTTTGCCCCCCCCCCCCCCAGAAACGCATTTAAATAGTTAAATTAGCTAACTTAAAACCTTTCCCTCCGTCCTCCCTCCCTCCCTCCCCCCATCACTCATTTGCCACGCCCCATGTCATTTCTCTGTAGGTAAACGATTTCTCTCTCCCCCCCTCCTTTCCTCTCTCCTTCCTTTTTTTTCTTTCTTTCTTTCTTTCTTTATTTATTTACTCGGAAGCTTAGAAAAAAAAGTGATTAGAATTTTTGTCCGGTGAGTTGAATCACAGACTAGTGAGTTAAATGTCTGCCAATATTTAGTGTTTGGTCTGGATGTACACTGCTGGCCAGTTGAATCACTCACTAGTCTGAGACAGTTTCAAACGGCCTTGACTTCTTTTTTTTTTTTCTTCACTTTTTTTTAAATGTTAAAAAAAAAAAACAACGAAAATTAAAAAAAAAAAAAAACCGCATTAATTGCCATGAGTCCTTTGGCACGGGTTTCCCTTTTCTGGGACATACTGTCTACTTTGTCCTAGTCCAGGGGTGGGCACACTTTTTTTCCACGGAGGGCCACATTGAAAACTTGATTGTTATGGGCGAGCCGCATATATATTTTGTCTACTTCAATTACAATTCAGAACCTATGAAAATATGATTTAAAGATAATAACCTTTTATTTGTCATTTTATTTCACGTTCACGTTTTACTACACATACACATTACATTTTAAAATACGAACATATACAAGCATACGGGCCGCACAATATACTCAGACGGACAGCATGCGGCCCGCGGGCCGTAGTTTGACCACCCCTGACCTAGTCAATTTTTGTAATTAGTTTTTGAAGAAAACAAAAATAAATCAGAGAATAATAGAAGAATAGACAAGGAACTCGTATGTTTACTATCGTAGCTCATTTTTTAAAGAAAATAATGAAAGTTTAAATGTGGTTACACTATTGTGTTTAATGTACATTGGCGATTGTGCGTGTGTGTGTGTGTATATATATATATATATATATATATATATATATATATATATATATATATATATATACATATATATATATATACATATATATATATATATATGGTCATCGTTTTTTTTTGTTGTCATTTTTGCAGGCGCAAAGGTGAGCCGCCAATGGCTCCTGGGCATTTCTTGTGGGGCAACGGTAAACAGTTCACAGAGCACGCTGTCAAATTTCTCCAAGGGGCCCACAAGAAATGCGGCGACGTCTTCACCATCCGTTTCCTGAACCAGTACTGGACAATGGTTCTGGACATCCACAGCTACGAGAGGTTCGCCAAGGAGAAGAACTTTGACTTCGACGCTATCCAAGAGCAGGTCAACCAGAACGTTTTCGGTTACCAGCTGGTGGACGCAAGGAAGATGATTGGTGAGGCCGGTCAGAAGGTCAACGGCAAACACCTGTTTACATCCCTGGAGAATTTTGCCACGAACCTCCAAGAGGCTTTCAAGGAGACGGCGTCCGAGAAAGACAGGATGATGGAGGAGATGAAAAACAACAAGTTGAACGCCCAAAACGACGACATCAGCAAGTGCTACGACAGCGGGCGCATATCGCAGCACATGATGGAGAGCTCCGAGAACATGACGGACAAATTCATGGCCGACACTTGGTGCGAGGATCAGCTCAGAAACTTCGCCTCCAAAACATTTTTCTCGCCAGTTTTCTACACCATTTTCGGGCGCGGACAGCCAGGAACGAACGAAAATTTCCACCCCCAGGTTTTCCACAAGAACTTCGACAAGTTTCACAAATACTTCAACTTCCTGTGGTTCGGAATGCCAGTCCAGATGTTCCCACAGGCCGTGTCCGCAGTTGGCGTTCTTGCCCAGCAGCCGTCCAGCTTGGACATGATGAAACGCGACGGTTGCTCCGAGTACATCAAATTCGCTACGGAATTCATGCTTAAACACAAGTAAGTAATCATAACAATATTTGTTTTCAATAGTTTATTTGAAATTACTAACAAACTATGTGATGTTTACTTGTCATGCTTGCGATCCTACTTGATAAACGAGCCAATGAAGTTAATCTCTTTTGATCATGTTAACAGCCAATCAGAGCGCGACATCATCTGCCACAACTTAGTATTCTTGCACGTCAACTACAACACGTTTCGCGTGGTCTATTGGTGCATGTACAAACTGATGGAGGACGAGGCTGTAATGGCCGCTGTGAGGAAGGAGGTTGAAGAGGTGGTGGAGGCTAAACGAACTGGCGCAACAACATCAGAATACGAGGCCGAGTTCACCACAGAAGACATCAACAAACTTCCAGTAGTCGGTAAGTACCTTGCCACAGGATCCTAATCAATTCATCTTACACATTATGCATCGGTCTTTATAAAGCTAAATCATACCATTCATTACAGCAAGCATGCGCTAGAGCGAGGGTTGAATTTTAATTTAGAATTATTTTTTTGTTCATGTCAGATTCATTTTTGAAAGAGGTCATTCGCTGGACCAGCGGTGTATTCATGGTGAGAAAGTGTATTGAGGACACAGAATTTACCACCGAAAGTGGACAGACTTATCACATCAGGAAAGGGGACAAAGTGGCTATCTACCCACCTGTGTTTCACCAGGATCCTGAGATCTACGAAAACCCAGAGGTAAGAAAAACAATTTCATGGCTGTGCTGATCTTTCTCGTACGCTTGCTTGAATACGTCAACAGTTTTATATAGCGAATGTTTGATGATATTAGAAACTAGCTGCACTCTGCAAAACCTTTGCATAGAGTTATATCCCCTTACACTTGATCGTTAGGCTATGTTATATTTTGGTTTCGGGCAGATCCGATTTTGACATGAATGTATTTTAAACTGGAATACTGTTGTATTAATTCTTTACTTTCGACTTAACACAGAACCCAAATCGCTTATATATATATATTATATTTACAGAAATAGCGTACTTGTTGATTAAAGATTTAAAGAATCAGCCTATGAATAATAATCTTTTAATTAATATATTTACTTTTTTTTTTCTCCAAATTCTTAGACTTTCAAATACAATCGATTCATTGATGTCGACTTCTACAAGAACGGCAAGAAGATCAAGCACCCTCTCATCGGCTTCGGCTCCCTCTGCCCCGGGCAGAAGCTGTCCATGCTGCAGATCAAATGGTTCATCATCAACATCGTCAACAGCTTCAAGCTGGAGCTGGTGGAGGGCGAGAAGACCGCCCCCAACACGGGGATGTACGGCCACGAGATTCTCCCTCCCATCAACGACGTCCAGTGCAGGTTCAAGCCCCGCGAGGGCGCCTGCACCCTCAAGTACATCAACAACTACGGCTCTAACGGAAGCAAAGGGCTCGGGGGGATCTCATCCGGAAACTTGTTGTGAGTTGTTTATGTTTATTTTGAATTTTTTCTTCTCATGTAAACAAATAAACACATTTTTAAACCAGACGATGTGAGGAAAAGAAATCTTCTAATGAAGACCACCAACCTTTTGGATTCTTCCAAACAATGGACGCGACAAGATGCAACAATTGAGATTAATTAGAGACACCCAATTATATTTATATATATGTCTACAACGACCATAAACCGAATGGTTTATTTAGTTCAACTGTCTGTAACATTGTATTAGGTATAATTATATTATCCAATCAACGCAGTTATTAATTTATAATGAAGTGATCATTAATGGTTGTACGAATCGAACATAAAATTTATATGAATTCGATTTTTTTAAAATAAGTGATATTAATAACTAGTGGTAATTAATATTTCCAAAAGATTTTTTTTTTTTTTAAAAAGAGCAAGTTTTTTTCTTGATATTTATACGTATGAAATATAATAATATACGTATGAAATATAATAATATAGTTTTAACTATGAATTATGGCTAACAAAAAAAAAACAACAAATAATTGCAATATGTCATTCATCTTTATGTACATTTATATGCATTAAATTCCTGTCAAAGATCTGATCATGTTAATCATTATATTTTTATTTGCATTGTTCAAACGACCTCCTTCCCCCCACCCCCCATGTTCATTCACCGGGACTGAGCCTCCAAAATATTTCCCCCAACCCCCTCCTTTCTCATGTTTTTTTTTTTGTTTTTTTTTTTTCAAACTCAACCTTAACTTATTTATTTATTAATTATATATAATTACATTTTGTATGCGGTAAATTAACATGATTAAAACAAACAATGCGTTTCTGTGATGATTGTTATAATATAAATTACAAAAAAAAACATATTTTTGTTATATGGTTTTTATGTACATAAAAATATGATGATTCTATCTATGAAAAAGATGTATATATATAAACTTTAATGAACTTGGATTGTGTACAATAATTTCTATGACTGTAATGTACATATTTATAAGTGTGGTTGCATAAGTTTTGAATTTTTTTTTTTAAATGAGCTTTTGCGCTTTAAGACACTAAAAAACTATGTCGCCGACACCCCAACCCCACCCCTTGAGTTACATATCTTCTTGTTCGCCGGTATTGGCTCAATATAGACATGAAACTGCCTGCTGCTTTTTTTTTTTTTAGAAATAGGCTTTGCCACAACCTCAAACAATTAGCTTTATTTAATCCCCCCCCCCCACCCCGAAAAAACCCCCCATTTAAACCGACAAAAAAAAAAAAACCGGACATAAAAGCTTAGACTACGGACTAAAGGAACATCAGGAAAAAAAACAATTATTTGATTTAAAAGTTTGACGAATTTCTAACATTTTCGAAACAAATATTTACATAGATCTGAAACGGTTTGAACATTTCCGTTAATTTTTTTTTCGTATCTAAAATAATATAAAAAATGTTTTTTTTTAAATTATTATAATTTTAGCGTAATGTTTAGAAGTTACACTTTGCAAGTTGTTTCACGTTGTTCCTAAACGACACAGTTCACTTTTAATGCGCCATATTCTCCTTGTCTATGGGTTATTAATTTCATGATGTAAATCCGTTCTTAAAGTAAGGGTTAAAAAAAAATAAAGAGGAATTGTTTAAATAACAAGCCTACCCTTCTGTCTATGTGCAATCTCCATTAAAAATTTGTTCAATGATCTGATATTCATTTTTTTTAAAATAAATCGATGGATAAAGATTGGTTTTGATTAAAACTTATAATTTTTTTTTTAGTAATGTTTAGTTGAGAAAAAAAATTGTATACATAATTTGTTTAGGAAAAAAATTTGTTTAGTAAAATCTAAAAAGTCAACTAGTTGTTAATTAAGTCTGGGAAAAAAAATATTTAGTTGTAAGTTTGGAGCTTATAGGTTAGGTCTATTCTTTTAACAATCGCTTTCTTGAGTATTATTTTTTTAAAAAAATAAATAGAATAATTGATTGGGTAAACAGTCATTTACTTTGAAATTAATTAAACTGCCTAAGATATAACACATCCCTTGAGAAATATTTTTAGAAATATTATTATTATTGCAACAAAATTCTTTTAGCATTTTAGCATTGCATACTAAAAGCTATCATCATTATCATGATGTGTCAATATTATCAGGATGTGTCATTATTATCATGATGTGTCAATATTGTTTGTTTACTACTTAAGAATCGCGAATCGTTTAATATGAATCTCCAGGTCAAGTTGTGTTTCGGTTATTATACATTTCTCTATTTATTTTATCATGGTACTTACTTGTTAGTATTGTTAATTACTATATTTTTTTTTTATATTATTACCACCTCAATTGATTTTTTTTGCTCTAATCTCCTCAAATTAAACTCGCATATCTAATGGTTTGTGAAGTGTTTAACTAACAATGTTTTTGACAATTAGACTTACCAGTAAATTGGTAAACACTGCGTGAAATTAATGTTATTTTTTTGTGTGTGTAGAAACAATACAAATCTGGTTAACTAACAATGTTTTGAGAATTAGACTTACCAGTAAACTGTTAAATACTGCGTGAAATTAATGTTATTTTTTTGTGTGTAGAAACAATACAAATCTGGTTAACTAACAATGTTTTGAGAATTAGACTTATCAGTAAACTGTTAAATACTGCTTGAAATTAATGTTATTTTTTGTGTCGAAACAATACAAATCTCTTTATGTCTGATTCGCAATGTGTATTTATATATATATATATATATATATATATATATATATATATATATACCTAAATATTTATATAATTTTTTATATTGCGTAAAGAAAACAATGACTTATCAATCAATATAGGCATTTTAAGATATTAACAGGCATTATCAGTTAAACGTTTATTTCTACTCATGTGTGCATGCATTGAGATCAGTTCGGTAAAGCGGTGCGGTTTATCATGTTAACTTATTGTTCTATTTTAAACGTAGTGAAAATGTTAACCAAGTAATGTTCAGCCAAGTCCTAAATATCTGGAATTGTAAAATTTGAGATTACCTTGAGTAGAGTTTATTATTATCAATATTTATTTCATTAAAAAAAGCAAATTTCCCAAACTGTGACGTATGCTATCAATACATTCAGTAGGTTTCACATAAACATGTTCATGTAATAATGTTTTCTTTTTAGTTAATTAATTTATTGTTCCGAATCATCATAGCGGGTTTTTTATTTTAAAATGTAATATTTATATTAAGTTATTTATATTTTCAGAAACTTTTATTGAACGTGCATTTATATTAATTTTTGTATTACTCTTTGAGATTTGGTGTGTGTGTGTATGTTTGTGTGCGTGTGTGTGTGATTAATCTTTCAAGAGAAAGGAAATATAATGAATTACATGTATAATACACATATCATGAAAGGCTGGGTTTCGTTGGTTTGGCCTAAGTCGTAGTCATAGCACCACTATTTGAAACCAAACTTAATTGCTTTATTTTTTTAGTGTGAATTTAGTCTTCTTCAGTAATTGTACTTACTATAACAACATACCATGTATCAACATTTCTTCTCTAATTTATATTACCATTATTGATATCATACCCATTTTTTTTTTAAATCTGTGTCTAAATTATATTTAATAATCTACCTTATTTGATTCTATATACTTGTCTCCAGTAAGATCAGTCCATACATTAACCAACCAATGCTATTATGCTATTATTTTTTGTTAATACCAACTATACTATTTTCCCCATATATGTATATGTATATATATATATATATGTATATATATATATATATATACATATGTTGTTTTATTTTATGTAAAATTCGGTGAATTTAAAGAGAAATCTTTCCCAACGCGAGTAATGGATGGAATATTTCAATGCCATCTTACCTTGAACGCATATTACTGTTTTAAGAAACATCTTTCTTTTTAACACCCCCCCTCCACCCCACCTTTCTTACCAATCAACATTTCAGAGTTGTCAGTTTTGCTGACAGTAATGGTCATCACTATCTCAATAGAAAAGAAATCGTTATCTTCAGTCTCTCCCTCCCTCCCCCTCCCCTACCTCGTCCTTAAGGCTAACAATGTCATGATGAACTGAGGTATAGATGATATAGTAGCACTGAGTGGGAAAATCGTGTTAGAGAGAGAGAGAGAGAGAGAGAGAGAGAGAGAGAGAGAGAGAGAGAAGGAGAGAAAAAGGAAGACATAAAAAAAAACTGTGTAATATTTCACTTGTGCATAATTTTTTGTGTATATGTATATAGCTATAATGTACCGATAAGTAAACGATTTTTACCTGTTTTCTTTAATTATTATTATTATTATTATTATTATTATTACTATTGATGTTCATATTGATAAGCTGTGGGTGTGTCCAGATGAAATGATGTTTTTAAATGAGTGTGAAATTTTTTTTTTGTTTGTTTCCTTATTAATTTATTACCAATTTTAAAAAAAAATTGTGAATTGTTTTTAGGTTTGTTTATGTTTTAATAATATCACCGTTTTGTTTTTTTATGATTTGCTCTTTATATTATGTCTAACTTTGGTGCTCATATTTAATTAATAAATTTATTGCAAATATATACATCTCTCTTGTTTACTTCATATTGTGAATTGTTTAAAGTGTACGTTTGATTTTGTTTTCGTATGGTTCATTCAGTCAATTAGTTAATCAATCGATCAAGCAGCAAATCATTCTATCAACTGACCAATCAATTTGCCAGTTGATAAGCCAACTACGCAAACATAAAATTAGCAAATCATTAAAAATCATAAAAAAAAATCAACACATTTTTAATAAATATTCTTCTTACTCTCTGTCGGGGCTTTGAATTTAAGTTCAAATACAGTTAATTTTGTGATAGAAAACACACTTCTAAGTATCAGAACAAAACACTGTTAGATTGTGTGATTTAACACAATGATATATACATACTTCTCGTCATAATCACACTGGCAAGTCAGTACAAACATAGCAACACATTTGTTGAAGATGAGTAGGATACGATACATTCTTTATGAAATGGATTCCAATCAACCTTGATCCAAATGGAACACGTACCGCAAGTACAAACTAATTATTGACCTATAGATATAACCGAAAGGTGTTAAAAGCGATTTACTTTATGATTCACTCACTTGGAGAAATGATTATTGATCACCCCCATCCGCACTTTATTAGCTTTCGAAGAAATCTATCTATCTATCTATCTATCTATCTATCTATCTATCTATCTATCTATCTATCTATCTATCTATCTATCTATCTATCTATCTATCTATCTATCTATCTATCTATCTATCTATCTATCTATCTATCTATCTATCTATCTATCTATCTATCTATCTATCTATATCTATCTATCTATACCTATCTATATCTATATCTATAAATATATATATATATATATTTATCTATCTATCTATCTATCTATCTCATCTATCTATTTCTTTAAAGTTTTCGGCGTGTATCTTTGTGTCTGTGTAATAGTCTGCCAACTTGTGTGTGTGAGAGTATGTATGTGTGTATGTATGTTTGTATGTGTGTGTGTGTCTGTGTGTGTGTGTGACAATATAAGTGTAAATGAGGGGCATACGTTTGATTGTTAAAGAGTGTGTCACTGTGAGACATCCTTGTGTGTATCTAGGAGTGCGTATGTCCAATAACGTCTGTCTGTGCGTATCTGAGAACGGATGTGTCTGATCGCATCGTTATTTTTTTTTATTTACGCATGTATCAGGGCCCCAACCAATAGATCTGGGCTCAATCATCTCCCACCCCTTCCCTTCCTTTTCTAGAATTACGGTCCTTAACAGGTATTTAGGTTACTTCTATTCCCCCCCCAACCCCTTCTTTCTTCGCGGTCCCGCATTGTGTATGGTGCGATAACAGTTTTGCCAGTTTGAGAGGGAAAGGGGGGGCGGGCGGTGGCTTGGCGGGAGTTTCAACACACTGACGGGCAATTATAGCGGCTACAACGTATGTAAAGAACACAAAATGACGGGGAAAATCCCCCCCCAAAAAATACCAGTAAGTTTCTCCTCACTTTTGTTCATCTGATTGGGCTCTCGGCGGGTTTCTAATCGAGTGTTGACAGATTTCTTATAGAATTTCGGCGGGGTTTTACTGAGTTTTGGCGGATTTCTTATAGGATTTCGGCGGGTTTTTTTAAAATTGAGTTTAGGCGGATTTCTTTTAGAATCTCGGCGGGTTTCTTATTGAGTTTTGGCGGATTTCTTATAACATTTTGGCGGGTTTCTCATTGAGTTTCTGAGTATTTCCTTCATCATATCTTGACACTACGTGTATACGTCAGTATGTGTGTTTGTCTGTGTGTGGTCTTTAGTGTGCCGACTCCAAATGTTTTCGAGCAAGTTGTGAGATATCCTTGTGTGTGTGTGTGTGTCTATTCTACACCTGTGTGTGTAACAGCTTAATAGAAGAAGAAGAAGAAGAAGAAGAAGAGAAAAAAAAAAAGGAAGCGCGGACAATGTACTATCTCTTCTACGGTCAAATCCGATCCATCAAATTTTTTTTTCTCTCCACCGGTGTGTCCCTAAAGGTCTACATATTACTCTCTGCAACCCCCCCCCTCAACCCTCATTACAGACTGAGGTCGTCTAATTTTACAGTGACAAGGGGGGGGGGAATAAAATAAAATAAAAAGCAATAGAATAGTTAAAGAGTTGAGTGAAGGTATAATAGACAGAGAGCCATCTCATTACGGTTTAATTTAATGAATCAATTTACCTGTTATTGATTTTTTTTTTTTAAGAAAGCAAAGTTAACACTAAAGTGATAATACATATATATAAAAACTAGCAGTGTACCCGGCATTGCCCGGTAAGTCGGGAGTTCAAACGTGACACTTGAAATATTTCTAACACACCATTTGGTAAAGATATGGGTGCTAATTTATGCCACCTGCCTAATGTGCAGAAATTACCTACATCTCATGCATCACAAATTACGTTCTACCCGTCAACGCTAACCAACCAAACCAACTAACCAATCAACCAAACCAAACATCGTTAGGTAAAGATATCGATGCTAATGTATGCCACCTACGTAATATGCCACTTTGCAGCACAGAGGCAAGTTGGTGTGGCAACATATACAGTTTGGCAGCAATGATGCAGAACTTTTAATATTGGAATGCAGAGAACAGACTCTAGTGTCAAAATAATACAATAAAATACCTGTGTTAGCCAAAATCTTCCACCTAGACTTTTGTCTCGATTTAAAGATGTCTGGCGGTGGTTCTGTATTGATTTATTATGCTAAAATTACATACACTATTTCCAGGGGCGGATTTTTTTTTTGGGGGGGGGGGGGCGCAAGTTTAGGTAAGGCATCATTAAATTATCGAAATATTTTTTTGTTCTAAGACCAATTTTCAACAATGAAAACAGTTTTGCCCCCCCCACACCCCCGGGGTCAAAGTTTTGCCCCCCCCCCGTCAAAGTTGTCTAGGTCCGCCCCTGACTATTTCCGAAACATGTCACACTAGAGGTCATGGATGTCATTATTACCGGCGCGTTGTGTGACCGTACGTCTGGGTTCAGTAGCCGCATTTTGGTGGGAGGGGCTACTATCCGAAACAGTGGGGACGAATTCTCTTGCGGTGAAGCTCTCGACTGTCGACCTGAGCGTCCCAGGTTAGATCTCCTGTGAGGATATTTCAGTTCATGCCGTAAGTCTCCACTATATCTCCCGTGGTGCCGTCATGACCATTGCACTATCGGCTATGGTGGGGATGAAAGAAGGGCACCATAGAAACCGTTCCATTAGTGGTTTATAGGCTCTAAGAGATTTCATCTCTTCCTTACAGGAGGACTTCACACACTAGGGAAACAACCTCTTGCCCCGCACAGGGTGGGTTGGGGAAGGGGGGTGTGTTCTGCAATAGTAATTCCTCCTTTGTATATTTCATCGATTTAAATAGGGTACTTTCTCTAAAGAGTCAACACAGTATAATTGGAGTTAGTAAGGGTATCAATTAAAATTAAACTCAATTCAGAAATGAATGCAAGACAATTTTACTTCATATCTAAGTTTCGATAACTATGGCGGATCCGACTGTACATACGCAGTGGCTATGGTTGCGCTCAACGCGCATGCGCTCTAACGCTCTAGACGTACTATTTTTTGCCGAATTTTTTTTTTCGGGGTCCAGCTGTAGATATTGTTCCTTTCCCTAACCCTATCCCTAACCCTATCACTAACCCTAACCCTATCCATATCCCTAACCCTAATCCTATTCCTAGCCCTAAAAAAATAGTCCGTCTAGAGCGTAACCGTAGCCACTTCGCTGTACGCCTAACCATATCGTTAACCCTAATCCTATTCCTAGCCCTAAAAAAAATAGTCCGTCTAGAGCGTAACCGTAGCCACTTCGCTGTACGCCTAACCCTATCCCTAACCCTAATCCTATTCCTAGCCCTAAAAAAAATAGTCCGTCTAGAGCGTAACCCTAGCCACTTCGCTGTATATATTTAGTTACATGTTTTGTTTAAAAATGTGACTCTAGGAATGTGATCGCAGAGGTCCTAGAAGTAATTATGCACAAATTAAATATGCAAATAGAGATGGGCCGATACGTACTTTCTTAAATGGCGCTTTACAAGAATAGGTGTGAGCTTGTGGGAATATTGTGGGAGCTTGTTGGAATATGTGGGAGCTTATGGGAATATGTGGGAGCTTATGGGAATATGTGGGAGCTTGTGGGAATATGTGATAGCTTGTGGGAAAATGTGGGAGCTTGTGGGAATATGTAGGAGCTTG
Organism: Bulinus truncatus; assembly: GCA_021962125.1. NCBI lineage: Eukaryota > Metazoa > Mollusca > Gastropoda > Planorbidae > Bulinus > Bulinus truncatus. The sequence goes on along the minus strand of JAGDYQ010000059.1, from coordinate 3,307,866 downwards.
TGGGAATATGCGGTAGATGTGGGAATATTTGGGAGCATATGGAATACGTGGGAGCTTACGGAAATAGTGGGAACTTATGGGAAAACGTGGGAGCTGTTGGGAATATGTGGGAGCTTGTGGGAATATGTGATAGCTTGTGGGAATATGTGGGAGCATATGGGAATACGTAGGGACTTAGGGGAATATGTGGGAGCTTGTGGGAATATGTTGGAGCTTAAGGGAATAGTGGGAGCTTGTGGGAATATGTGGGAGCTTGTGGGAATATGTGGGAGCTTCTGGGAATATGTGGGAGGTTGTGGGAATATGTGGGAGCTTGTGGGAATATGTGGGAGCTTATGGGAATATGTGGGAGCTTGTGGGAATATGTGATAGCTTGTGGGAAAATGTGGGAGCTTGTGGGAATATGTAGGAGCTTGTGGGAATATGCGGTAGATGTGGGAATATTTGGGAGCATATGGAATACGTGGGAGCTTACGGAAATAGTGGGAACTTATGGGAAAACGTGGGAGCTGTTGGGAATATGTGGGAGCTTGTGGGAATATGTGATAGCTTGTGGGAATATGTGGGAGCATATGGGAATACGTAGGGACTTAGGGGAATATGTGGGAGCTTGTGGGAATATGTTGGAGCTTAAGGGAATAGTGGGAGCTTGTGGAAATATGTGGGAGCTTGTGGGAATATGTGGGAGCTTCTGGGAATATGTGGGAGGTTGTGGGAATATGTGGGAGCTTGTGGGAATATGTGGGAGCTTATGGGAATATGTGGGAGCTTGTGGGAATATGTGATAGCTTGTGGGAAAATGTGGGAGCTTGTGGGAATATGTAGGAGCTTGTGGGAATATGCGGTAGATGTTGGAATATTTGGGAGCATATGGAATACGTGGGAGCTTATGGGAATAGTGGGAGCTTGTGGGAATATATGGGAGCTTGTGGGAATATGTGGGAGCTTTGGGAATATGTGGGAGCTTATGGGAATATGTGGGAGCTTGTGTGAATATGTGCGAGCTTATGGAAATATGTGGTAGCTTATGGGAATACGTGGGAGCTTGTGGGAATATGTGGGAGCTTGTGGGAATACGTGGGGGCTTAGGGGAATACGTGGGAGCTTATGGGAATATGTGGGAGGTTGTGGGAATATGTGGGAGCTTATGGGAATATGTGGGAGCTTATGGGAATATGTGGGAGCTTAACGGGTGTTGTGTATGCCTGTTTTTTTTATTAGTTTGTTTTTGTGTGCCCCCCACTAGCAATACATGCTCAACACATTGTGTGCCCCCCCCACTAGCAATACATGCACAACACACTGTATGCCCCCCACTAACAATACATGCACAACACATTGTATGCCCCCCACTAGCAATAAATGCACAACACACTGTATGTCCCCCACTAGCAATACATGCACAACCCATTTGATGCCCCCACTAGCAATACATGCACAACACACTGTATGCCCCACACTAACAATACAGGCACAACCCATTTGATGCTCCCACTAGCAATACATGCACAACCCACTGTATGCCCCCCACTAGCAATACATGCCCAACCCATTTGATGCCCCCCACTAGCAACACATGCACAACACATTGTGTGCCCCCCACTAGCAATACATGCACAACACACTGTATGCCCTCCACTAGCAATACATGCACAACACATTGTGTGCCCCCCACTAGCAATACATGCACAACACACTGTATGCCCTCCACTAGCAATACATGCACAACACACTGTATGCCCCCCACTAACAATACATGCACAACCCATTTGATGCCCCCCACTAGCAATACATGCACAACACACTGTATGCCCCCCACTAACAATACATGCACAACCCATTTGATGCCCCCCACTAGCAATACATGCACAACCCATTTGATGCCCCCCACTAGCAATACATGCACAACACACTGTATGCCCCCCACTAGCAATACATGCACAACCCATTTGATGCCCCCCACTAGCAATACATGCACAACCCATTTGATGCCCCCCACTAGCAATACATGCACAATACATTGTATGCCCCCCACTAGCAATGCATGCACAACACACTGTATGCCCCCTACTAGCAATACATGCATAACACATTGTATGCCCCCACTAGCAACACATGCACAACACACTGTATGCCCCCATTAGCAATACATGCACAACACACTGTATGCCCCCACTAGCAATACATGCACACCCCATTTGATGCCCCACACTAGCAATACATGCACAACACACTGTATGCCCCCCACTAGCAATAAATGCACAACACACTGTATGCCCCCCACTAGCAATACATGCACAACACACTGTATGCCCGCCACTAGCAATACATGCACAACCCATTTGATGCCCCCCACTAGCAATACATGCACAACACACTGTATGCCCCCCACTAGCAATACATGCACAACCCATTTGATGCCCCCCACTAGCAATACATGCACAACCCATTTGATGCCCCCCACTAGCAATACATGCACAATACATTGTATGCCCCCCACTAGCAACACATGCACAACACATTGTGTGCCCCCCACTAGCAATACATGCCCAACCCATTTGATGCCCCCCACTAGCAACACATGCACAACACATTGTGTGCCCCCCACTAGCAATACATGCACAACACACTGTATGCCCTCCACTAGCAATACATGCACAACACATTGTGTGCCCCCCACTAGCAATACATGCACAACACACTGTATGCCCTCCACTAGCAATACATGCACAACACACTGTATGCCCCCCACTAACAATACATGCACAACCCATTTGATGCCCCCCACTAGCAATACATGCACAACACACTGTATGCCCCCCACTAACAATACATGCACAACCCATTTGATGCCCCCCACTAGCAATACATGCACAACACACTGTATGCCTCCCACTAACAATACATGCACAACACACTGTATGCCCCACACTAGCAATACATGCACAACACACTGTATGCCCCCCACTAGCAATACATGTACAACACACTGTATGCCCCCCACTAGCAATGCATGCACAACACACTGTATGCCCCCTACTAGCAATACATGCATAACACATTGTATGCCCCCCACTAGCAACACATGCACAACACACTGTATGCCCCCATTAGCAATACATGCACAACACACTGTATGCCCCCACTAGCAATACATGCACACCCCATTTGATGCCCCACACTAGCAATACATGCACAACACACTGTATGCCCCCCACTAGCAATACATGCACAACACACTGTATGCCCCCCACTAGCAATACATGCACAACACACTGTATGCCCGCCACTAGCAATACATGCACAACCCATTTGATGCCCCCCACTAGCAATACATGCACAACACACTGTATGCCTCCCACTAACAATACATGCACAACACACTGTATGCCCCACACTAGCAATACATGCACAACACACTGTATGCCCCCCACTAGCAAAACATGCACAACACACTGTATGCCCCTTCCCCACAAGCAACCAAACAGCTCTTGAGTGTATCGTCTACGTATTACACTCATAAAAAAACCACAAACAAGACAATACTGTGCTTACCAATATATTTACCTGGTCTTATAAAAACAATATAAACAAGTGTCGCTGTGACTCAAAGGGTCAAAGACCTTGTTTCTAGGCCAGAGGCTCTCAAAGTATTGGTCAGCAATTGACCCAACGATGGGTCACGAACGAATCACAATATGCATCGTTATCAAATTTGAATATGTCATTAACTGAGTAAGAATCCTTTTGTGCATGATTACAACTCTATTTCTCTGTCAGTTATAAATCTAAAAGTCTGTCAAGGTGCTAATATGAAATGTGAAATATTATAATTGATTATGAAAATAATGTCGCTTTCAATTCAAATTTTTTTTTTGTTGTTTTTTTTCCCCTTAAACTTTGCGGGTGGGTCACGAAAACAAAATACTATTTATGGTGGCTCAAGACGCCTAAAGGATTGAGAACTGCTGATCTAGGCAAAAACAAATTAAAATGTTTATCAGTTGAACGAGATACATTCTCCCCCCCCCACCCCTTACACCCCCACCCCCCACCCCGTACAATGCAAAGATTGAGAAATAAATAGATATGTTAAATTAACACGTGCACCAGTTGTGAAATTATTCTTTTCTGTATTATAAATAGGTGATAAGCACAGATAGTGTAATGAAGTAACCTGTGCTTTAGAACAAAACAAATTATATAGCTGAGGAGTTCTGTGGTGGATAGGCCTGAATTCAACAACAGGAGACACACGGACTGAAACCAATAGATTGATTAGTAAACTGTTGAGGCACAGACACACAAACATACACACATACACACACACACACATATATATATATATATATATATATATATACATATAAATATATATTGTATATGAGTATAATTACTTCTAAACGACAGACACACACATATACTGTCAGAAAAGTGAAATAGATAAAAAAAAAAAAGATAAGAAGCACATATGAAGAAATATATAGATAATATACATATAGATCAGCCATGCTAAAATACTGGCCCGCGGGCCAAATTTGGCCCTTTATGATATTTTTTTTGGCCCCACAAGTTTAAAAAAATAACATCTCATTATATACATACATATATAAAAATTATACTTTTGGCCCTCCAAATGTTTTTGGCCGACAATAATGGCCACAGTAAAAAAAAAGTTTAGCATCAATGATCTAGATGATTAGATATAAGACTTCATGAAAGATATATTACAAAAACAGCGAGTTATACATGAAGAAAAATGGAAAGATAGATAGATAGGTAGATTGGAGAGATAGATAGATAGATTGTATAGACAGACATAGATAGATAGATAGATTGGAGAGATAGATAGATAGATTGGATAGACATAGATAGATAGATAGACAGATAGATAGATAGACAGATAGATAGATAGATAGACAAATAGATAGATAGATAGATAGATAGATAGATAGATAGATAGATAGATAGATAGATAGATAGATAGATAGATAGATAGATAGATAGATAGATAGATAGATAGATAGATAGATAGATAGATAGACTAAGATAGATTAAACATGACAAATTGTGTCAACTTTACGGTGACTCTTTCTATTCAAACAAAAAAAAACAGTTTTTTATTTATTATCCAGTCTGTTTTATATGTTTACTGATCTCCGTTACACACATTAATATTACACACACCCCCTCCCTCAGCTTTACAACTACACACACACACACGCACACACACATAAAAAGATGAATCTCCTTCATTGTAAAGGAGCTGTTCTGGGTATTACCTTGCCAGCTTTACGGCTTTACGGTTAAGTATCGGCCCGTGCTGAGGATTGTGTTCATGTCGCTTACTGTCGCTGTTGTTGAGGACGACGGTCCGACCGACCAACCCGGTGGTGACAAGACACAGCAGCAGCAGCAGCAGAACATCTTCAGAAATTGTGGGGGAAGGGGGGGTGCGGTGGTAGGGGGTTACTCCGTCATTGCGGCTCTGAGTCACTTTGTAACTGGATCAACTTCTCAGCATGATGTCGGCTTACTGATGAACCGCTGTGAAGTTGGAGGCAATGGCGGTGGGTGGGTGGGTGGGGGGGGGGGTAGCGAGGGCAGGCGGGCGACGACAAAAAAAAAACAAATTGCTAACGGGGTAGCGATGAGGTTTAGGGTGTGTAAAACGAAACTGATGAGGAGATACTTACATTTCTGCGTGTCGTCCGCCCCCCCCCCAACACCCCCCTCCCGTGCAAAACAGATAAATCGAAATAAAATGGCCACCAGGTCTGATAGACAATGGGGGCGACTGCGACAATCCTAACACCCTGATAGGTGTATAGCGGATGTCTGGAGAGTAGACGAAAAGAGGGGGGGGGGGAGAAATTAAATTGCTTTCGGGCAAAAGGAGGGGGGGGGGAGAGGAAGTTTGGGGCCTTTAAGTAAGAGGAAAAAAAAATCAAGCCGCGGTACAAAAAAAAAGAAAGAAAAATATATTAAGGCGGGGGGGGGGGACACGGCCACACATCTGTGATTGGCGCGCCCCGACTCCGACACCGTAAAGGCGACACTGGGCGGTATCAGTTCATGAGGTGTCACGCAGCTCCTTGGAGCAGCGGAGCGATGGTGTATTCGATACGGTTGAAGTGTTGAAACACGATGTGGTGTAAGATTGTCTTTTCAAAGTATTTCTACAAATGAGAAATAGTAACGAGAAACGGGAGAAAATGAATCAATAGAAATATAACTATAAGAGAAAAAATGAAAAGAATAGGGCTGTAGTGAATTTATAGAGATGAAAGTTAGATATTGTCATTTATTTATTTATTTATATTTTCAATTTGCCGGAGTCAAAAGTTACGGTTGATTCTGGAGTGGGACACTGTAACATTTGAACTTAATGTAATACATATTGTGTGTGTGTGTATATATATACATTTATATGTGTACATATGTATGAGTATATATGTGTGTGTACATATGTATGAGTATATATGTGTGAGTATGTATGGGTGTGTATGTGTGTATGAATGTGTGTGTATATGTATGTGTGTGTATATATATATGTGTGGGTTATGTGAGATAGAAGGTGTGTGTATGTGTGTGTATATAGGCTATGTGTGTGTATGTATGTGTGTGTATATGTGTGTGTATGTTTGTGTGTGTGTAATGTATGTGTGGGTATGTATGTGAGTGTATATATGTGTGTATGTATGTATGTATATTATGTGAGGGAGAAGGTGTGTGTGTGTGTATGTGTGTGTGAGTATGTGTGTGTGTGTGTTTAAGCGATTGGCTATGTGAGAAACTACATTTCTTTTAATTTTGGTGTGCTGGGCTGGGCAGACGTTAAAACTATTTTGGCCGGCTATAAACGGAAGCCCCCTGTTTCTGTAATATTTTGGCCGGCTATAAACGGAAGCCCCCTGTATTTCTGTAATATTTTGGCCGGCTATAAACGGAAGCCCCCCTGTATTTCTGTAATATTTTGGCCGGCTATAAACGGAAGCCCCCTGTATTTCTGTAATATTTTGGCCGGCTATAAACGGAAGCCCCCTGTTTCTGTAATATTTTGGCCGGCTATAAACGGAAGCCCACTGTTTCTGTAATATTTTGGCCGGCTATAAACGGAAGCCCCCTGTTTCTGTAATATTTTGGCCGGCTATAAACGGAAGCCCCCTGTTTCTGTAATATT
>JAGDYQ010000059.1:3287918-3300183 GCA_021962125.1 Bulinus truncatus | reverse complement strand
ATCTATCTATCTATCTATCTATCTATCTATCTATCTATCTATCTATCTATCTATCTATCTATCTATCTATCTATCTATCTATCTATCTGTCTGTCTGTCTGTCTGTCTTGCTGGGATTACAGTTCCAGCAATACATCGAACCTGTTTCATGCGTTGTTTTTTTTTTTAGTGGTGATTGAACGGCAGTTGCATCTGGAGTCTTCAGCCTAAGTTTCCATGGCAGGTTTGTTTTACGTCACCCAAGTTTCAAGTACGTCACAACCGCCCATGCATGACGTCATGCAAGAGATGAAAAAGTGTAACAATATACATATATAATCTCTCGTTATTCGAAGTCACGACAAACCACTCGTTCTTGTGATAGGAGACGCTAATATCAATGACGTCAAATCGTGATTTTCCTGTTCGGCGGCCAGTTTTGGCGAAGCTGTCTGAAATAGCACAACTATGAATGACCCTTGTTGATTATCTCTCTTTAATTGTCACGCCCGCCGTGGCGACACCTGCAGCGAGAAGACCATATCAGTCATTCAGATTCATAGTTGAAGAATTCACATCGTAGTAGGCGCCATTGTTTGTATGCGTCTCTATTGTGTTATTCTTTTATCATGCTTTGATAATAAATGATTAGTCATTGGGTGTACCGTATGTGAAGGGTGGTGGTGATAAACAAAGATGTAGCCAACATTTCATGCAGCAGAGCCTGAGCATAGCATGGCTGACCACAAAAATAAAAAAAAAGACATTCTTTAAAGATGAATGTTGTACTGTAATAGGTCACTGCATATTTTGAAGCCCTTCTCAATCACAGTTATTTTGGAAAGTAAGTGGAATATAGAGATGACCCTATCTATCTATCTATCTATCTATCTATCTATCTATCTATCTATCTATCTATCTATCTATCTATCTATCTATCTATCTATCTATCTATCTATCTATCTATCTATCTATCTATCTGTCTGTCTGTCTGTCTGTCTGTCTGTCTGTCTGTCTGTCTGTCTGTCTATCTATCTATCTATCTATCTATCTATCTATCTATCTGTCTGTCTGTCTGTCTGTCTGTCTGTATGTCTGTCTGTCTGTCTATCTATCTATCTATCTATCTATCTAGCCTAGCTATACATATAGAAGGACCAAACTGTGCGTTTGTTGTTTTTTTTTTTTTAATTCTAAGTAATTATTACAACAAGACTTACAGAGTCAACCAGATACTATAGAGAGTCGGTGACATGTTCGGAAAGGGCGTAAGGAAGTGGAAGGAGTAGGTGGAGAAGAACGCATCGACTTCTATAGTCTGTTGATAGGTATCATAGACTGCACTTATTGAATCTAGATTTAAACATTTTTGCAACACCGACATGTGAGCACGTAGATCTAGGGTTCGAATCTAGGGACTGGCCACAAAATTAAAAAAAAAAGGGAGGAGTATATTTCATTTTCTTTTCAATTAGGAGGGGTCTGGACGCACACATCAAGGATGGGAAAAGATGAGTTGTATGTCCTGGATACTACGTGCGATGATCCATGACACACGCCCCCCCCCCCACACACCGACCCATTTCCCACACACGCACACATTGTTTATGTCTTGATTAATGATGCATTGCTCATTAAGCTCTTCCTTACGTCCACACGGGAAAACTCACTCACACACCCGTATCTATCTATCTATCTATCTATCTATCTATCTATCTATCTATCTATCTATCTATCTATCTATCTATCTATCTATCTATCTATCTATCTATCTATCTATCTATCTATCTATCTATCTATCTATCTATCTATCTATCTATCTATCTATCTATCTATCTATCTATCCATCTCGGGTGTGTGTCTCTCTGTAGTTTATCTATCATCTATCTATGTGTGTGTGTGTGTGTGTGTGTGTGTGTGTGTGTGTGTAGATGAGATGTCCCTTAAGTTTAACAAGTTGTCTATGAATGACAACCAACCCCCCCCCCCACCTCCGTCAACGTAGCGATGGGCGAGACGAGACAATTTCTAAAAACAACCAGCGTTAAAAGTTTTCTCAGCTTAAAACGATGACGTCATCACATCGTCTGTGTGTGTGTGTGTGTGCATGTTAGTGTGTGTTTTTTCCCCTCGTGTGACGGTGGGAAACGGTTTAGTGAGAGAGAGAGTGCCACGCTTGACGTCACTTCTATCTCATTGAAGGATCGCGACAGTGCATTATCAATCAAAACAAAAACAAGTAACAACAATCGTTAATTAAGGTATCCCCTTTACTACTCTGATTCACGCTCGACACCTTATGACGATACTCCTCCTCCTTTCCACCCCCCCCCGTCCGCCTCCTTGCCACGTCCCCTTCCCCCCCACACACTTTCCTCTACTATAATATATTTGATTTAACGGTATAATTCCCTTTTAAGGAAACAAAAAAAACAAACAATAATTGAATGGATTTCAAAAACAAAAAACAACGTTTGATAGGCCATATATGTGACAATAAGCAGATATTATTTTATCCAGGATACATATAATTGTACTGTTTGAAATATGAGACCAAAGTTTGTGTTCCCCCCCCTCCCCCCCCCGTCGTTAAATTGTATTAGTTTACCTTCACATGTAAGTTAAGCAGGTTCTCTTATTTTATTTCAATTTTTTTTTATAACAGGATTTGATCCAAATAAGTTAATTTTCCAATAAAAAATTATTGATTAATATTTTCATTTCGTTATTATTTTTTTTTAACTCACCCATTGTACATGTAAACCAGAGGTGTACCTAGGGTGGGAGGAGGGGGAGTGAGGGTTACCAATTCAAAAGTTCCCCCCCTCCCCCATAATTTTTTTTACATTAAATGTTAAGTAAATTATCTCAAGTCATGGTGTCCAATGTCAAAATGCAGGGGCCCCCAAAGAGACCAAGCCCCCCCCGGACCCCCAAATTTCTACGTTTGGCACTGATGTAAACAATATCTAAGAAGACAAAAAAATACTAAACCGAGACAACCAATTAAAACTGCACACGTGTGTAATATTTGCTAAAACCAAATCATGAAAGTCCGGTTGCCTGAAAAAGATTCCCAACATCGAGTTGTGTGATAAAACTAAACAAATTGACCATGGGCTAAGAAATTAAGAAAAAAAGAAAATGGCGATGATAAATCACTCTATTAGAAAGCCAGCTGACTATGTTACTGGAGACAAGCACTAGAGTGGAAGCCACGTGGGAAGTGAAAAACTGAGATGCCGAAACAAACATGGAGATCAAATGTCGTAAGTGAAATTAAACGGACCCAGGACGTCGTGGCCCCAACTCAAGAAGACTGTCTAAAAACCGTGTTCGTTGGCGAGGTACGTTCGAGACCCTCTGTTTCTACATGAGTGAAAAAGGAAAATAAAAATAAAAAAAAAAACAACAATACGTTTATAAAAACAAAAGACAAAGCCAGAAAATGGAGTTTTCCAGGTCTTGGGGAAAGCTGGTCGAAATTTCCACAATTTCAAAACTGGTTTAAATGAGTACATGACACAAAGTTGGTAAAGTAAAGGACGGCTGGGAGTCGTGCTAGCCTCATGGTCACTTAATATGCCACGATGAGTATCAAGGGTGAAAGAAACTTTGACTTTTTACAGGCTCGCAACATGCCGTTTCTCACAGTGAGTAAATATTGTTATACCTGAAGATGAATGTGATTCTTCGACTAGTCTAATGACTATTTAATGACTAATTCTTCGGCTAAAACTTTATAGTAAGCCACTGAATCTGACTACATTGATGCAAGGGTGCTACCATTATAACACGTAAAGTTACCAATCTCTAGTGTCAAGGGTGGGGTCAACCAGTCAGGGAGTCCCAAGGGTGGGATCAACCAGTCAGGGAGTCCCAAGTCAGGAGGTCCCCAGTGTGGGGGTCAACCAGTAAAGGAGTCCCCAGTGTGGGGGTCAACCAATCAGGGAGTCCCTCCGTAAAGTTCACGATTGGATACAGTAATCTACTAAAATGACTTTGCACCAGGTTGGTGTGTGTGTGATTGAAAAAGGGTCCCCCGTAGGCGAAGATTTCAGGGAGGCGCCAGATTTATGCGACAGTCCTAAAGGGGTTGTAAAACATTTGCCCACATTTGTGTGAAAGAAAACGTATGCACATTTTGTATGAACAAAAAAATTAAGTTCGTAAACAATACTAAACTAGGTCACAGCCGGCACGCCGATGGGGGTGCAGGGGGGTCATTGCCAGGGGGCCCGCATCTGTAAGGGGGCCCGGACGCCCCGACCATGTCAATTTTTTCACGACTTATTGTTTATTAAGGGGCCCGCAATGACGTCCTGCCCTGGGGGCCCGTGTTGGCTCTCGGCGCCACTGGGTCACAGGGTAAATAAGTTCTAGTTTTTGTTTGTTTTGTTTCCATTTGGGGTGGATAAGGGAGATGGAAAGACTACTATATAAAATACTTATCCTTAAAGTCACGTGGTCAGACTCTTTGTGCTTGAGAAAAAGCACACACAAAAAAAAACAAACATCCACTCACTGACATCAGTCTTCAACTACTGACCGAAGTGAGTTTATCCTGTTGACCTCCTGAGTAACCGGTAAATTTGAAGATGTCCGTTTTTTTAATTTAATTTATGTTTGTTTCTTATGTTGTTTTTCGCTCATAGAAAAAAAATGCTTCACTGAGGTATGAACCCACACCACACACCAACACACAACCTCACCATCAAAAAGATTAAAGAAAATAAAACACATGATCTTTATGTCTTCATCGAGTGTCTGGTAATAACCTTGTGTTTTTGATGAATGTAATTCTCCGTCCGAGCAACAATACATCTCTGGGCAACAATACATCTCCGAGCAACAATACATCTCCGAGCAACAATACATCTCTGGGTAACAATACATCTCTGGGCAACAATACATCTCCGAGCAACAATACATCTCCGAGCAATAATACATCTCTGGGTAACAATACATCTCTGGGTAACAATACATCTCTGGGCAACAATACATCTCTGGGCAACAATACATCTCTGGGTAACAATACATCTCTGGGCAACAATACATCTCTGGGCAACAATACATCTCTGGGTAACAATACATCTCTGGGCAACAATACATCTCTGGGCAACAATACATCTCCGAGCAACAATACATCTCTGGGCAACAATACATCTCCGGGCAACAATACATCTCTGGGCAACAATACATCTCTGCCACTTTTCCCCTTCTAGACGTCTTACCTCACGTCGAGTGTCCATTAATTTTTTTTTGTATTCATAATTCATTTTCATTCATCTTGGATTAATCTCCTTTTGTCTATATCACGTAGTACGGTATTTGTTATTTAAGTCAACATGTCTTTGTTATACATTTTGAAGTGTCTCGAACGAATTAATTGAATTCCCTTGGATTGTTTCGGAAAATAATGTATCGGTTTTCGTCAATTTCGGTTTTCATTTATCCCGGGCATATAATTGAAAAAAAAACAACTGTATTATTCAGTAGTGACCACGCAAGAAGTCAATGAGAGCATCATCTCGTTTTTTTATGAAAAAAAAATGAACTAACTTAAGACCTGCAGCGTAGTCATTTGAATAAAATGAATAATCAGATAAGAGCAGAAAACCGATTCATTAGGAGCCACACCAAAATTATCAACATTGATATATGATAACAAAGCGATAATCCTTAACTGGTCATTCTCGGGTCGAAAAAAAAAAGTTTCCTTATGGGACATGGGAAAGAGTAAGTTTTGAATTTATCTGGACACAGTATCCGCATTTACTTTCCCCAACTTTACTAGGTCACCCATTGGACATTGGGGGAGACTTTCAACGAATTTCTACCAGGAACTGTAAGTAATTTTCTTAGTTCACACCGATAATCGAACCCAGGACCCTCAGGTAGACAGTAGAGCGCACAATACACGCTCGACCATTCGTCCGCCGTCGGTTCTAGGTTTCAAAAAAATAGTTGTGTTCAACCCTGACCGGAAATATCGAGGTCACGTGTGAGATAACTATTCCTGATCAGCGACTTCCACAAAGTGTGCCTTACGGGTCCTCATGGATTAAGGACTCCCATGTGAAGTTTTAAAACCGCTGCCAACAGGTATGAGGCAGTGCATAAAGTGAATGATTTGAAAAAGAAGATAGGGAACACGCTAAACATAGAGCAGGACGACGTGCATGTCTCGTGTTCGAGTCCAGATGTCGGCGTGTCGCGGATGACTTGCACATCCGTATTGCGTGGATGGAGCGAGACAAAAAGCACGTGCATATGTGGATCATAACCCATTTTATCAGGATATGATATATAATACTGAGAGAGATGTTACAGATAAGGGGGTTGAGGGAAGAAGTGGGTGAAGAAGTTGAAAAAGAAATTGTGGTCTGGACAGAAGTCAATAGAATGACGAAAAGGTGGGCTGCAATACAAAAAAACAACACCAGGGATTGGCTCCAACAACAGCTTGATAAAACCCCTCAAGGTCAAGGTCTATGCGTATGCTCCTTAGTACGATCCCCCAGTTTTTTAAGTGAGCACCTACATCACCCACCTGTATAATATATGTGACACGTCTTTAGGAATTGTGTGGATCCTGATTTGGGAATTTCCAAAGTAGTTTTTTTTTTAGGCTTGTGGTTGTGTACACGTGAGATGACGAATTTCATTCATAAAAATTTACCCGGAAGCGACACTCCGTACACTGTATAATATATCAAAACCTCTATGTGTAAGTGTTCTCGTACAGTGTAAACATCACTGACTGAACTTTGACCCCTATCTTTAACGCGAGCAGTTGTAGTAATAGTATTAGTAGTAGTAGTAGTAGTTTAACCCAACCAAATAAGTATGTGTTGTTTTGTTTGTTAATGAACCGTGGGTTTTCTTTGTTTCTCACGCTACTTTACAGCGCAAATAGGATTCATTGATGATTGGTTGCATTGAGGGAAAGACTAGTCTTGAACACACCTGGGGCCAGTGCCGAACCTAGTGTTTTGAGGGTCCGGGGGCAGAGGGGGGGCTTGGCCTCTTTTAGGGCACCTGCATTTTGACATTTGACACCAGGACATGAGATAATGTACTCAATATTTAATTAAAAACAATTTTTTGGGGGGCCCTGGAAGACTTTTGACATTGGACCCCCCTTCCCCCCCCACCCTAGATACGCCTCTGCGTGGGGCGAAATTACTTGTTATGAAAATGAACAGAACATGCTCCATTAGTAGTGGCATGTAGGCGAAGCGTACAATAAGTCTTTGTTACATGTGAGATTTTTCTTACTGTCTACGTATATATTTTATTTTTACTTTTAACTGATATGGTCTTTTGGTGGGGAAACGTATGATTTCATCTTGAATGATTTCATCTCCAAGTCAGCGTCGAATATTTTTTGACTTTACCAGGGATTGCACCCTGTATGAACCCTTTGCATGTGGGTCGAGGCAGAGCAAGTAATGGGTCAACGGGTCATGGGTCAAATGGGTCGCAAAATTGGATGGGTCACATGGGTCATGGGTCAATGTTCCCTGACTCACGACCCATCGTAGTCTCCGCCCGACCCTAAAAAAAACCCGTCGTCGCGCGATTTTTTGTTATTTCAAAATGGTTTCTATGGCGACGGCCGCCATCTAGAAAATAACAACATTCAATGGGTCATGGGTCATGATGGGTCTGGGTCAAGAATTTGATGGGTCATATGGGTCATGGGTCATGGGTCAAGCTCAGTGACCCATTATTTGCTCTGGGTCGAGGTTACAACCGACTTCGCCATTAAATGCGAAGGTAATCAAATTTTCGGCCTAGAGGACAAAAAAACAACAACAACAACAACAACAGACCTGTATTATTACTGATCTACGGGCACTAGTGTGACGATAAACTCTGAGCCCCCCCCCCACCCACCCACACCCACGGAATATGCGTCAGATGACCATAGTAGAAAAAAAAATATAGAGAGGGAGGCCGAGAGGCGTAGAACGCTATAATCTCGACCTGAGAGATCTGGGTTCGATTCTTGCTGTGAACCAAGTGAATTGTTTCCTGGGACTGGGGGGGGGGGGGGGGGGGCAAACGAAAGCTGGTTATTAAAATAAAAAATACATTTATGGCGTTTTTTTTTCTGTCATGGAGGTGGTGGAAGTAAATAGTAGGTAGAATCAGGAAACGGCAGTTTAAGGTAGCGCTAACATCTAGCTCGGTATCTCTACCGAATTGAATTTGTCACGTGACTTTTTAAAAAGAAAAAAGGGGGGGGGGGTTGGTTGTTGGAGAAAATGTTGAATGATCCCATCTTAATTTATATAACGGATTGACACCCGAGTGTGTTGTATATCTATCATATAGGCCTATACATATGTATAGGGCATATCGTAAGTGATTAATTCTTATTATTTTCTTCCAAAATTGCGTCGAACAACTGATAGTTACATTTACGGAATGACAGACTCGGCGACTACTGCCGATAAACAGACAGACAGAAATATAAACATATTAACAGAAAAGCAGGAGGGGGGGGGTGATAGATAGACAGACAAAATTGATATGAGATAGTTCTTAATTATGATCAATGCTAGTAAAAAAATTAAGCTCGGTGGAAGACGCCCTCTCATTGGTTGCAGAGTGAACGCTCGAACTAAGCTCGGTAGATTCCGCTCTTTTTCTGCAGCAGTACTGAAAGAGTAAATAGTTGAGTCAACGGAGTAATGCGTTTTATTTAGGCACTTGTTACGGGACCATACGTATGGTCTCCGTATTTTTTTTATTTCGGGTACCAGCCGTAGATAATATTGCTCCACACCCTAACCCTATCCCTATCCTAACCCTAATCCTGAAAAAAAAAATTCTGAAAAAAAAAAAAAAAATGTATATATGTCATGTTCCTTATACCCTAATATAATGGTCACGTTTGGTCCCATAACAAGTGCGTTTTATTTATTTGGATTATAATTTGGAATTCGAATGATTCATTTTAGATTCTGAGTTTATTAAAATTAAATAAGGCAGAGCAGATGTCGCCCCCCTCCCCCCTAGAATGAACGATTTATTCTCTATTAAGCCCGTATTCTGAATGTCACGGTACTGAACAGCCCAAATCCTCCCCCACACCACCCTATTCCGTCTATTTACGCAACTGGTTGAAGCACTTGGTTGGTAAAGGTGGGGGGGGGGGGGAAGGGCTTAACCTAAAATGACTGACACGATTGAATTCGGGAAGGAGGAGGAAGAGAGGGGAGGGGGGATTTACAATTGGCGACCTTGAGAACCAGTGCAGGATTTACGTATAAGCTACACAAGCTATAGCATAGGGCCCCCCCCACTTTCTTGGGGGCCCAAATAATTGAGCGATTGTCATATATATATATATATATATATATATATATATATATATATATATATGTGTGTGTGTGTGTGCTACGATGGCTATCGTATTTAGCACTGACATATAATATGACTTAAACAGCTTAGGGCCTTATCAAGTCAAAATCCGGCCCTGTTGAGAACGTTCAGTGCTATATAGTGGAAAGTTTTTTTTTAAGCCTTTGGACCCTCAAACTCAGTTAGCTTAAGGCCGCCAGACAGTTCACGCGTTTCTAGAGCCACCGCAATAACAAACACACAAACAAACAAATAAACAAACAATTTACATAAGATCGTGTCTGCAATAAACAGTTATATAAAAAAAAAACGAAATAATTCTGACAATTCGACAACAAACAATCATTGTTTTTCGGCTTCGTACCAACCGGATATGTATCACTTCACTAACACCTTTTTCCCCCCTCCTCCCCGTGTAAAATATAACGGTAAATGTATTTGTGTATTCACTTCCTTATTTACATTCTGGTCGAAACCTTCGCATGTCTTCTTTACCCACTGCATTCGTGTTTTTTTTTTTATTTTACTAATATTATATTTTTAGATCGTGTGTAATCGAATACTCATTACTACAATAAATTTAGATACGAGAAATATTTTTTTTTCTAAAAAAAAAATGGTATCGGGAATATGCGTATCACGACTTCTGAGAAAGTCAATTGATTGATTAATAATGATAAGAGAGGCTGAGATGGATACAAAGTTAATACGCGGAGAATCCGGAAGTATCTTTTCTGACGTGTCACCGCTAATGTATTAGTCCCTTGTCAAAAACAAAAAAAAAAGCAAGATATGCCGAACTATTTTTTTTTGTCCTCTATTGCTCCTATTATTGCCGGATGGAGGATCTAATTATAACCAACCTGATGGCTGATGCAAGAAATATATACAGGAGCGGCTGATCAAACAAAACGGTATGATGAGGGAATTAAAAATAGTCGATACTCAAATGAAATCAATAAGGGGGAAAAGAAAAACAAAAAGTTGAAGGTAAAAATTAGAAGAACGGTTTTTGCTTTTTTTTAAATTTATAAAGATGTGTTTTTATGATTCTAGTTTATTGGTGGTTCTTTTTCTTCTTTTTTTTTTAGGGGAGGAAGAAGGTAGGTGTTAAATTACGATCAGTGCCGAACCGAGAGATTTGGAGGCCCCCTGCGTTTTTTTTGACATTCGACACCATGACTTGAGATAACGTACTTAATATTTAATGTAAAAAAAATTTTTTAGGCCCCCCCCCACCGTAAGCTGGGGCCCGAGGGGACACTTTCGAATTAGGACCCCCCCCTTCCCCCTCCACCCTAGGTACGCCCCTGGTTACAATTACGTCATTCTCTGCTATTTTTGGTTGTCGTGTGTTATAAAGAAAAGCAGTATTAAAAATAAAAAAAAAATTTACAGCAGTAAGAAGAAAAATAGTAAAAAAAAAATAATTTCTTACGCAACATTAAAAACAAGAACGACAAAAGTTGGGTGAATGAATAAACCATTGTTATGAACGAATATAAAAAAATAAGGTGACGTGTATCAATGAAGGGGGTGGGGGGGTGGGGGGAGGGGGAAGCCTTCGCCAACGGTTATCTACGAATGGTAGGTATCATGTTGCATCCTGCGGTTCCATTTTTTTTTTCCCCTGTTTCAGTTGTTGTTATATCTTTCTCAGCCCCTGTTTATTTTATTTTTGGTGCATGACGTAGCAAGGTGAGATGAAGGTGATGTGGAGGGGGGCGGGTGGGGTCGGGGGGGGGAGGGAATAAGAATGTCCCAACTCTTCGATTGGACCATGCGTGACGTCATATCGCTGACGGAAGACCTGTCCACGTGGGCTCTAACCCTCTCCCCCCCCCGTCCCTTTTTCCCGTCCCTTTGAGATGTACAGCCTTAAGCAACTCACGCTTGATGAAAGATTCTCAAGCTAGTAGAGGGAAAAACCTCACACATGTACTTCAGACTTTTTTTTTTAAAGTGCATGTCTTGGGTTTAATTAAATGAGATATGATTTCAATGAGCATAAAATTCATCGAAACATTAACCAATTAAAAAAAAAATATCCGTGATGATAATAGCGGATCAATGCGCGGCTTGCGTTGGACTGGTAAGTTAAAAACTGGTAAGTTAAAAACTGGTAAGTTAAGTGAGAGCAAATTCATAATTCGAGAACCCCGATGAAGTAGAAGAACATACGTAAACTGTTGTTTATAAACTTCGTTAATTAGGCGTGAAGGAGAGAGACAAACTGTCGTCTGCTGTACCTTCCTGTACATTTTGTGTGTCGCTGATAGAAGGAAGGTGTGATATTTATAAAACTGAACCGAGGGCTATGACGGAGGTCGGGGAACATGCATTATAAAAAAAATATTATTAATTCATACGAAATAACATAATAGTACATAGTGGTTGTACATAGTGGTTGTACATAGTGGTTGTACATAGTAGTTGTACATAGTGGTTATACATAGTGGTTGTACATTTTGGTTGTACATAGTAGTTGTACATAGTGGTTCTACATAGTGGTTGTACATTGTGGTTGTACATAGTGTTGTACATTGTGGTTGTACATTTTGGTTGTACATAGTAGTTGTACATAGTAGTTGTATATAGTGGTTGTACATAGTAGTAGTGCATTGTGGTAGTACACAGTAATTGTACATAGTGGTTGTACATAGTGGTTGTACATAGTGGTTGTACATGGTGGTAGTGCATTGTGGTAGTACACAGTGATTGTACATAGTGGTTGTACATAGTGGTTGTACATGGTGGTACATACATACATAGATACATACATACGTACGTACATGCATACATACACACATACATACATACATACATACAGACACACACACACACACACACACACACACACACACACATACATATACATACATACATACATACATATTTGTTCTCATTGTTA
>JAGDYQ010000059.1:3244624-3287418 GCA_021962125.1 Bulinus truncatus | reverse complement strand
TTTTCTCTTACCAGTAAATCTAATGATGTTTGATAAAATAATTTTCCTGGGCGACCTGGTTGTATGCTGTATCCGGCTGTATCTACATGCTGAGGGCCCAACTTCTGTTGTGTCCAGACACGCACCTTAGTTCTCAACGGTTGACAGAATCTATGATAAGTGTACAACCTTTTCATCACTGCTGGCCACACTGAACATTAATTTCTAGTTAGGAAAGCAACCAGATTGATTTAAATCAGTATAAAGTAAATAATATTAAATATTAATGAAGAAATAAAGAATATATTTACATAATATATATTTCGTGCTCATTTACCTGCAGGCCCGTAGCGTGCGGGGGGGGGCCTGCTGTAGAATTTTCAGGCTACGGGGCTGTTTACCTCTCATACAGAGAGTGGCCATATAGCCACGGGTTGTGCAGTGTGCACCCATGATGTAACGTAAATGTCTCATCCTCTACTTTCAAGGAATGTAGCACGATTAAATCATTAAACACATTTTTTTTCTTATTTTTTAAATAAAAAACAATCGATACTATGATTTTGGAATGTTTATAGAGGTGAAGTATCAATAATATTTATCAAAATATTAATTGTCGCTAAAATAAGAGATTACCATCATGGGTGCACAACTCGTGGCTAAATATTTGTATTAATGTAATAAATACTGTTTTGTTAAAATTTAGTTTTTATTTATGTATCTAGTTGTATTACCTTCCAATTGGTTGTGCATCAGTAACTATGGTCATTTATGCATTTTATGCTAAAAATGTACTTATACTTTTACTGTTATCATTAACATATAACATATGAATCATACATAAAATCTATTTGTATTTAAGGCTGTATGGTATCATTTTTCCAGAATGGAATTTTATTTTGTGTGTCAAGAGTTTATTAATCTGAAAGCTTTTACACAAGTGTATCTTGGGCTAAAATAAATGCCGGGGACTAGCCACCCTGGTAAGGAACATACTTAATACTCAGTCGAGCCATGCAAATGGAAATATGGATACGGCCGTGATAAACGTTTACAAGGATAAGAGGAATTACGATCGTGTGAAAGTGTACCCCCCCCAGCGGCGTAGCGTGGGTATCGGCCGCCCAGGGCGGAAGACGATTTTGCCGCCCTCTCATTTAGGTATTTCAATTTAATCTATACATTTTTGCCGCCCCCCTAAAAAGTAATAAAAAGTGCCGCCCGGTGCGGACCGCACCCATCGCCCCCCTCCACCCAGGTACGCCACTGCCCCCCCCCATTCCAGATGGAGCTTGGTATTATTATTTATCCGAGGGTACTCGGTCAGAAACAATTGTTGGTGAAGATTTAAACGCTATATCAACTGTCTGGGGATGTGAGCGTATCGATGCCGCATGGCACAAGATTGAGGAAATGTGTAATTCTACAAATTTAGTTTGGTTATAGGACCACGAGTCTGTATTCACTTTACTGCACGATAGCAAAAAAGGGGGAAAATGATACCAGATTTAACCCTAGTTTCACAGTGCGTGAGTACGTTGGTATCGATCACAGACCAGTTCTCGTCTCGGTGGATATTTCTCCACTTGAGAAAAACCTAGGGGGGCCCACCCATCAGTGATGGGTCTAAGCGAAGGCTAACTGGGAACCCATTTATGGTGGCTAAAGATCCCAGCCTAGATAGGGTAGATACTAGCCGAAAAATAGTCAATGTTGTTTACAGGGAGATCATTAAAGAATTCTTAGGAGCCCACGTATGACGATCATGAGAAGCCATCCAAAACGAAGGTTCAGGCCATTCTGGACTTCATCCCTAGCAAGGTTAGTGAGAGTAAGACACGCAGCTCGAAAGAAATGCATAAAGAAAACGACTGAGGTGCGCCGTGAGTACATCAAACTAATAGAGCTGGTCTACCGAGGTCAAACGGCAGAAATGGTAAAATACTTGCGAGAAGTAGGATTTAAGAAACTTTTGCAAAAATTGACTAATGCGGGTATTGTTAAAACTGCTCCCCCCACCCCAAACCAATGCAAACGTACTCAGGTCTGATAGCTAGTGATAGCAAGAAGCGGTCAGTAAATAATTAGTAGTAGTATGCAGGCCGAAGGCTTGCGAACGGAGAGGATGGGGTTTGGGGAGGTGATCTCAGTGAGTGTCACATGAGGTCGTTCAATAGCCAGACGCACTTTGTGGGTGATGCAAGTAGCTCACTAAAAGGCGCATGTGCCAAGCTCCTTGAGTTTGAAGAAATTAGTGGTTCTCGAGTTGGCACGATGGGTGAGAGACAGAAATGTCATGGGTCAATTGAACCTGTTGCCCAAGACCGACCAGACACTGATTAGTTTCTGCGCCGAGGAACGCTGCACTGAGTCTGAGCATTATATTAACACGGACTATAAGACACTTAGCCTCAGCTCGAAGTTACGAAGATATATATATATATATATATATATATATATATATATATATATATATATATATATATATATATATATTCGTTTAAAAACAACCAATGAAGAAGATCGTCAGTTTGCTGCTTGACTCATCACCAAACGACTTATCAAAGTATCGCATTTAAAAGGTAAGCACATTATGAAAATAAATACATTTATTCGCAAACTTACGTGTGAGGGGACACACTTTAGCATCTTTTGGGGCACAGTCGAGAGAAAGGTTTAGAGCCGCTGAGCTAGAGAGACAAAGAAAAATTGTTACTAGATCCTTTCATGAAACAAACTGAATTAAAAAGATAACTTTGATATAACAACATTACTGTTAGTAAGTTTTAAGTCTTATACAATGTATAATATAAATTATATAGAAAACTCATGGGCGTATTCATGGGGGGGGGGGCAAGGGGGGGCATATGCCCCCAGCATTTTGAAAAAATGTCATATAAGAGGGGGCATTTGCTCCCCCCCCCCCCCCTACATTTGAAAAAAAAAAGTCATAAAGTTGTTATTTGCCCCCCCCCCCTTGGAAAAATTCCTAGCGACGCCCATGAGAACACTATTAGGAAAATAGCGGCTCAATAGTTCTATAAAATACTGATTATTAAATTAAACCCAGAATATAAATCAGAGATTTTTCACTTACCATATACACATAAGTAGATAGTTATTTTAACATGGCCTTATATTACGGAGACAATTAAACTATGTCAGGTTTTTTTTTCCTTTCCGGCACCATTTGCTAATAATTCTCTTATTAATCAAAAGGCGTTTGCTCAGCGGTCGGGGAACCGGGGTAAATTACCTCGAATGGGGTAAAAATTATTTTTTTGGGGGTAAAAATGAAACTTTTGTGAGTAAAAAGTATATATTTTTAATTTGCTTTGGGGTAATATCAACTTAAAGAAAAATATTTTGGGGTAATGATTAAAAAAAGTTCCCCGACCGCTGCGTTAGCTGAACGTGAACTATAACTTAAGCCTAGAACTAATCCCCCTGCCTCATTTATATGTTTTCCTTATATTTGTGGTATAATGTCGTTTTGTTTCAATTATTAACTCCTTTTTTTTTTATTTGGAAACAAGCTTTAGACATACTGTACCCTAAATTCTGACCTCGGTCACCACAGTTAATTATACACGATTACGCGAAAAAAAAATACATTAATACATACATTTTAAAATCAACAAAGATCAGTATTTGCTCATCGTTTTGATTAGCTATTTAGGTTGTATGATTCTAGTGCTAACAAATTTTAAAAAATACTTTTATTTTTCTGAAATGTAACAAATTTAGCTGATTAAATCTGAATACATCTGTTGGATTTGTTGGAACATCGGTGTCATGTTGTAACAGTGAAGTCTGAACATCAATGTACTAAAGTTAACTGTGTCTTTTCATGTTGTAACATTTAAGTCTGAACATCAATGCACTAAAGTTAACTGTGTTCAAGTTGTAACATTTAAGTCTGAACATCAATGTACTAAAGTTAACTGTGTCTTTTCATGTTGTAACATTTAAGTCTGAACATCAATGCACTAAAGTTAACTGTGTTTGTTCAAGTTGAAACAGATAAGTCTGAACATCAATGTACTAAAGTTAACTGAGTTTGTTCAACCATCAACCTACTTATTCCACACTGTTAACTACTATAAGATGTATGACCACATGCAAAATAAATTATACTTGGACGTAATTTTACAAAAGTTGTTTACATCACATAATGTTAGTGTTAGCACCGTTGAATGAACGGCGAGGATGGGTAAGGGGACGAGAGTATGTGACCAGTCAATGTAGGGGGGCCAGTGTTGCCAGATTCTATACATAAAAGAATTCAATAAGCAAATTTCTGACAACACGCCAGAGTAATAAACAAAATATTTACATCTTGTTTTATATAGTATTCGCCAGTCTTCATATTTACACAATTTAAAATGTTTGAAGCAGTCGGAACCCCTACAGTCCACTAAAACTTCTACCTATGTCTCAAAGACATCAAATGACTTTTTGGCAACATTAGTAGTGGACAACACAGCTGACCACTCGTAGCTTATAGTGTGTTGTGTAACACGTGAACTTCCCGCCTTGATACGTGGAGATTGTGTCTATTGTAACCTGTGACTTTTCTTCTTGGATTGTTAACGTTATATTTCTTTTTTTTATTATATCTTTGGATATTTAAACATATTGTTTTGAGCATAGAGTGTAGCAGGGACAAACTTGCATTGGAAATAAATATGTATTAACAATATCAAGGAAATATACAACACAGTGACCATGAACTCATGAGATTATAACCTCTATGCTAAATGTTTATCGCCTTCGTGAAACCACTGTCCATGGTCTGCATGAAATAATGTTTCGACCATGTATAACTTGTAGTGTGACTTGTGGATTTAGTGTGTGGTTCAGTTATTCGCTGTGATATTTCTACTTGGATTGTTTAGGTTACATTTCATTTGTTATATTTTGTTTTGGATTTTAAAAAATAATCGCTAGAGTGTATAAGCAAAAAATTAATTTTGGGAGTAAAATATTTATAATGTTCCAAATGTATATTTGAGATACAAACATACATGTCTCATATTCTCCAATAAGCAGTTATGTCACTGATCCTGACATAAAGGGTTCGATTTCTCCCATTACTCAGCAGTTCTGTCACTGATCCTAACATGAAGGTTTCAATTTCTCCAAATACTCAGCAGTTCTGTCACTGATACAAACATACATGTTTCAACTTCTCCAAAGAACGCAGCTGACCTGTCACAGATATAATCAAAGTTCTCAACTTATTCATATAAATCGGAAACATTGACTGCAGGTAAGTCTATTTCCTAGTCAATATATATTTTTAAAAATTCATATGTATCCAGTTCAACATTGGGTCATATGTTTGTTTTCATTGTCTTCGTTTGTCAACGTGTTCGCCTTTTGTCCGATTCATTTTTCGCTGATTCGATTTACTGTAGGAGCAATTGTGAACTTATGCTTGTGGCTGCATGCCTGACACCAAACATAGTATGAAAGGTCAGGGGAGAGAAATCGGGGGGCTAATTGTTGACAGGAAGATATCGTGGAACCCGTTGAGTGGATGTGTTTCTGGAAATGTGTACAGGTGAACTAGTTTGTACAAGTCGTGATGTCGGGTGCTGTAGATAAAAGAAATGTGTACATGTGAACTAGTATGTACAAGTCGTGATGTCGGACGTGGGTACTGTAGATAGTAGAGACTTAATAACTATGAGGGGTGGGGTGGCGTGGTTAGATGGGGGAGTGTCCCGGGGAAATAAATTACTTTGTATTTTCAGAGTCCGCCCCGGGGGCAACTAATACAAGTACGACACTGACTAAAAGCTGTGGATACAAATGATAACAATTAATGATAATTCACGAAAAGATTCAGATGGTATAAATGTATTATTATAATATTATTGTTCTATACCGTGTTAGAGTTACTATTTATTGAACATAGACGTCAGAATATTGTGGCTTGTAAACAAACCTGGTCCTATACATAGATTATAATTAGTTTATTATTACATGTAAGACTTACTGTACTTGAGCCCTTCTAATTGGAAAAGTGAATTAGCCGACCTACTAGGGCACCCAGCGATTACGGGCCAACTTCGAGAATTAATTTCTATTACATCTGATGGCTTGGGGCCCTAAAACATCTCTGGAAAGTCCCTGCTCGATGTCCCCAAATACATAGGAAGTTTCATTGGAAGAGTATTAGCGTATGCTACCCTACCATCGTTAGAAATAAACGAAAAAGAATGTGTCTGTAGAGCCAAGACACCATTTCAAAAACCAGGGCTCATCTGGGGTCTTGTCTGGCCTGTGATAAATTATTGTATTATTACAATAGCATGGACTCTGAGCAGTGCATTGAAGTTTATATAGTGGTAGAAACAAAGGCTGATTTTTCTGCGGGCCCCAATTTCGGATGGGCTCAAAGCTCCCTCATTAGACATGCATTGGTATTTCACCACTTTCCTCTTTTTAACTGCATCACTTCCATTCCAAAAGTAATAAATAAAAAAAAATGACTGTTATGTACCCATGGCCTCTACCTGCATCTACTATCAATATTTTTCTTTCTTTTTTCAAACCAGCCGATAAACGTTTATTTGTTAAATAGTCTTTCAAAATATGTGTTTAATCTGTCACATTTGTCATCACAATTTTTTTCAATTAGTTGGTGAGAAATGAAAAAGCTTAGTTATTACCCATGCTTTGTCTTCTGTTTAAAAGTGTGTGTGTGTGTGTGCGTGTGTGTAAGGGTTTGTGAAGTCCGTGTAAGGATGAGATACAATCTCAAGGATTCTATAAACACTAATGGGTTGGTTATATGGTGCAATTCTTTCATCCTGCTAAAGCCGACAGTGCAATGACTATGGTCGTACCACGGGAGATATAGCTGGAAATACATCATGACCAGAAATGGCTTTTGGTCCTCACCAATACGTACTTGTATGAATCTTAAAACATTTCAACAGATGACCTATACTCTGATATTGGTAATTTTTTATTGAGAAAATAAAAAGCAGTACATTAAAATGAGATATGCAACTGAAACGAATATGCCTACAAGCAAATTTAACAAAAGTTATCCCGTTCAGTGCAAGTGATTAATTAAAATATTAAACGTAGCAGACGATTAAATTAAGGCTAGGCCTACAGCCCATACACACTTTAAACACCATAAAAAGGGTTGTTTTATATAAAGTATCGGTGTAGCTATCTATAGACATAATTAAGGAGGCTTGGACAAAACTTGAATTCAAATAAAACTTAAAGCTTAATGGATAGTTTCGTAAAGCCTAAAATATTCGCCGCTGAATTGGAGAGGTGATGGGCGCCGCCAAGTCTATAAACCCACAGACAATGTTAAAAGAAAAAAAAAAAAAATCAATACAATTTAATCACAGAACCAAAATGATTGAGGTCATGTGTTATATAAACAGTATTCAACTTGACATAAATTATTATATAACAAGTATTTTTAGCCCATCGAACGACGGGCGGAATTTTATATTTTTGTTTATAAAAAACCATTTTTTGAAAAGCAAGGCTCATCCAGTTTTCAATACAATTAAACTCAGCTGTCAACAACCGCAAAACAACAGTTGTGACCGAGTGGTGATTGGCAATTCAAACTACAAACAGTCTGCTTACCGATAGAATCACTAACGTTTAAATAAAGTTTTTTGTTCCCTCATTTTATTCAATATTTACTTTGTGCAGAAATGACCTACATTTCATACGTCACAAATTATGTTTTACCCTTCAACGCTAACCAACCAAACCAAACCAAACCAAACAACCAATCAAACCCACTAACCAATCAACCAAAGAAACCGAGCAAACCAAGCCAAGCAACAAAGCCATAACCGTCACTGCCACATCGTTGACGAATAACGTTTTACCCGTCAACGCCAACCAACCAAACCAACCGATCAACCAACCAATCCAACCGATCAACCAACCAATCCAACCGATCAACCAACCAAACCAAACCAAACAAACCAAATCAATCAACCAAAACAACCAAAGAAAACCAACCAACTAAACCAAACCAAACACCATTAGATAAAGATATGGGTGCTAATTTATGTCACCCGTCACTTTTTACCCTTATCTCAATATTAAAATAAAAACGAAGCATTAAAAAAAAAAAAAGCTTTTATAAAAATGAACTGAAAAGTATTGATGGAACAGATAACACACACTTGCCTGTTATTATATATGATATTAAACCATTCAACTGATTTCTCACACTTTGATAAAAGTTAGAATCACATACACAATCTAATTTAAAAAAAAAAACTAGGCTACTCTATTGGTGTCTCAATAGAAATTACTAGGCAGGGGCGTTTATGAGCAAGCATGCACATGAATTTTTTTTTTTTTTTATGAAACTGAAAGATGAAACGTATATATTAAAATATTAATTCATGACATCTCTGTAAATTAAGATCAGATAATTTCATGACAGTTCTGTACATTTTTTTAATTTAAATTCTCAAAATGTTTATCAATTCTGTGCCCTAACAAAATTTGGAATAATGCACCAACAGGAAATTCACTGAGACACCACATTTTTCACCATGTGGGACGGATGGCCGAGTGATGTAGATACTCGACATTCGACCTGAGAGTCATGTGTTCGATCCTCGGTGAGGACCATGGGAATTTTTCCAGGTGAAATTTATTTCAATGTCGTCCCACAAGTCCACCCAGCTTTAAATGGGTACCTGACTTTAGTTGGGGAAGTAAAGGCGGCTGGGCGTTGTGCTAACCACACAATCCTTTCATATGCCAAGGTTATAGAAACAGGTGAATTCTACACTTCATCTGCACCGATGGCCCGTTTGGGCTAAGGGAACTTTTCTTTACATTTTTCACCATTGGGCAAAGAAAGCTATTAGAAAACTTTAAACTCACAAACTAATTTTTAAAACTTACGGTACTATAAAAGGAAAAAATTTGACTCAAGCGTACAACTCACTAAAACATGTTAAATATTGTTGCTTTGCACCAAATCCTAATTTCTTTCTTTTGTAAATTAATGTCAAAAAGCCTTGCCATTTATCTGCAAATTTAAAGCAATTCAAAGATAATTAATATAAAAAGTCAAACTAAGGAATAAAATTATCTTGTGAACAATTTTAAAGTTTCGGTTTGTTACTGTAATTTTTATTTAGCTGGGAAGCTAAATACAAATTCTGCTGACCAAAAAGAAATATTTTGCATTTTTGGAAGATTTCAAACACCAGTCAGCTCCATGAAATAAATAAAAAAAATATATAATTAATTTATTAAGTGAAACTGTTAGCCAGCCTTCTATTAATTTTAAGCCTGTTCTCTACCAGATGAGCACAAATGATGGTCTGATGACAGTCCCCATATGATGTGAGATGCTAGCTCCCACCTGGCCACATATAATACAAGGGACACACTCTTCTGAATGTAAAAGAAATAGGTAAATAGCCCTCCCCCCTTCTTTTTACAAATATTTTCAATAATTGGTTGTATATACTTTTAATTTTCAATACAAATTCTGCTAACCAAAAAAATATTTTGCATTTTTGGCAGATTTCAAACACCAGTCAGCTCCATGTAAGTGCAATATAGATGTGATAGAAAAAGAAAAGAAGCTCAGACTGGTACCTGGGACAGCACCCTTTGCAGAAACCATTTATTGTAAAGATTTGAGGCTGACAAGAAGGTGAAATAAAAAAAACTGGTGTCAACATTTTTGCCAATGACCATATCAGCATTAGAGTAATGAAAACTAAAAAAAGATGAATGGTCTGACCACACACTGAAGAATGAAACGTTGTAAGGAAGGGGAAGTATTTTTGTTTTTTTTCCATTTAAGCATGGTAAGTAAGCCATTTCTGTTTTACAAATATTTTTTTAATAATTAATTTATTCCCCCTTCCTCCTCCATTTAGTTTGAGTATTTAACTAACACTACTAAAACTACTAACCCTTGTAATCATGTTAGTTTTACAGCTCTGTAAAAAACAACTATTTTCCTTGACAGGTTTTTCAAGCCAAAAATCAATTGAATGGGAGTAAGAAAAAAGCTTGGACTGAAACTGGAGCAGCCCTTTAAAGAGCCAATATGCCAGCCAGAAGAATATTTAACCCTCCACTAATGCCAGCAATGATGCTAATGACCACAACAATCAAGTACCTGAGCATTCAAAGACCATCTTACATTAACAGAAATTTTTTACGGTGAAGTATTTTCAGTTGAAAGAAATAAAAAATATTTAATTTATTAAGTGAAACTGTTAGCCAGCCTTCTATTAATTTTAAGCCTGTTCTCTACCAGATGAGCACAAATGATGGTCTGATGACAGTCCCCATATGATGTGAGATGCTAGCTCCCACCTGGCCACATATAATACAAGGGACACACTCTTCTGAATGTAAAGGAAATTGGTAAATAGCCCTCCCTTCTTCTTTTTACAAATATTTTCAATAATTGGTTGTATATACTTTTAATTTTCAATACAAATTCTGCTAACCAAAATAATATTTGGCATTTTTGTCAGATTTCAAACACCAGACCGCTCCATGTAAGTGCAATATAGATGTGATAGAAAAAGAAAAGAAGCTCAGACTGGTACCTGGGACAGCACCCTTTGCAGAAACCATTTATTGTAAAGATTTGAGGCTGACAAGAAGATGAAATAAAAAAAAACTGGTGTCAACATTTTTGCCAACGACCATACCAGCATTAGAGTAATGAAAACTAAAAAAAGATGGTCTGACCACACACTGAAGAATGAAACGTTAGCTACTCCATTGTAAGGAAGGGGAAGTATTTTTGTTTTTATTTCATTTAAGCATGGTAAGTAAGCCATTTCTGTTTTACAAATATTTTTTTAATAATTAATTTATTCTCCCTTCCTCCTCCATTTAGTTTGAGTATTTAACTAACACTACTAAAACTACTAACCCTTGTAATCATGTTAAGTTTTACAGCTCTGTAAAAAACAACTTTTTTCCTTGACAGGTTTTTCAAGCCAAAAATCAATTGAATTGAAGTAAGAAAAAAGCTTGGACTGAAACTGGAGCAGCCCTTTAAAGAGCCAATATGCCATCCATGTAAGTGCAATATAGATGTGATAGAAAAAGAAAAGCTCAGCCTGGTACCTGGGACAGCACCCTTTGCAGAAACCATTTATTGTAATGATCTGAGCTGACAAGAACGCAAAAAGAAAAACAACTGGTGTCAACATTTTTTGCCAATGACCATATCAGCAGTAGAGTAACGAATACTAAAAAAAAAAATGAATGGTCTGACCACACACTGAAGAATGAATCGTTAGCTAACCCATTGTGAAAATTACAACCACTGTCTGGTTGTACAGATGTGTACCTCTTCTAAGTCTAGACTTGGATTACAAATG
Organism: Bulinus truncatus; assembly: GCA_021962125.1. NCBI lineage: Eukaryota > Metazoa > Mollusca > Gastropoda > Planorbidae > Bulinus > Bulinus truncatus. Next base: position 3,276,058 of record JAGDYQ010000059.1, on the reverse strand, counting down.
TCAAGTATATGAAATTATTAGTGAGCTGTTGCAGACGTGACCAGTAAGATGTTGTATTATCAAATGCGATACAAATTATGCGAAATAAAATAATGATACACAATTTATAGAATCTCATTGTTTTGATCAAATTATAACCGGGTTCACTAAACACTTGTTCTTTTACCTCCAACAATACACAACATTATATAATGTAAACTAATGAATGAAAATTTTCTCTTTTTACATCACCGGAAAGGGAGCATGTTGAAGGGCTATATGACAAAAACATCTTCATTTTATTTTATAAGTGGGACTTTTGTCAACATACCTTTGTGTGTGTGTGAAATGCCGCAGGGTGGGGGTAATAGATTTATGTAGTAGGTGAACGGACCTTAACTTCAAATTGTAGAATGAAATTCCTTTATTTATCGATTTGGAGCTATTTTGAACTTTCAGCATTTAGGTGTTGCGTCAAAAAATTTTAATCGCAATTTTTTTTTCACGTGTTAATCATGCGTTAATGCAGTTTAATCAGCCGCCCTAGTATATATATATATAGAGAGAGAGAAATACAGAGAAAGAGATAGATAGGGAGAGAGAGAGAGATAGGGATATATATATATATAATATATATAAAATATATAAATATACATATACACATTTGTGTGTTATTCTAGCCATAACATGCTGTTGATACAGAAACATTTAATCTCCATTGATGTCCCTTGCATCTCCCACCCTTGACCGACGGGCTTAATAGCCATTGTTGGACTCGTAAGCCAACACATGGCAGTAAATACTGCATGTATTTGGAATTCACTGTACAACCATCAGCAGTCTTTGTCAATTACAGTGCATTGCAGGGCTCTGAAATTGTCCCAAGGCACAAATTGTCCTCTGTTTACTTTTTTCAGTGGCATTCTGCCTGTTTGACTGACACTGTTTCAATCAATCACATAAATACAGTGCTGCAGTATAAGAACATCTGTGGCCTCCTCATTTAGTGCATTCAGTATCCATACTTCCATTGAAATATCCATTGAAACAAATATGTTAAAGTAGATGAATTATCATAAGTAAGAAATTTAAAAAACTTCACTTGTGTGACTTTAACCAACTTTCACCAGGACTTGTACAAATTTCCTTGGTTTGAACTCAGGATTTCAGGTTGACAATCAAGTCTACACCACACAGCCACATGTCCCTCCAACATTTTCAGACCAGAACATTTTTGCAATTTCTTTGATATGCCACTTAATATGCCATAGTTACCGAAACATAAATTCTACACTTCAACCCTTATGGCTCATTTAAGCTAATAGAGCTTTAATTATTTATTTTTTTTACTGAACAGCATGGGTTTTTTAATAAATGTTTTTTTTTAAAGAATAAATATTTTTTTTCTTAGCCCTAGTCCAACATAACAATCAACTTTTTAAATATCTCAAATAATTACTTAAGAATATTTATATTTCTTCATTTATTAATCTTCATTTATTTTTACCATACATAACACTTGTGATTAAACTCACCATCTACAAAAGTTTTTTTAAACCAATGACTTAATATCAGATGGAAAGAAATATTAAAGAAAAAAACTAAATAACACATTAGTTGAAAAACAGAAATTTACTCAGTTTGGGTAGAGAACATTGTGCGAAATTTGTGGCAAAAAATAATTTAAAAAAAAACAACAATAAAGGTTTAAATATAACCACTGTATTTAAATTTTATAAATGACATTAAAATCTTTTCAGATAAAAGACATTGTGTAGAAATGGCAAGCCGCTTTTTAAGAGTAATAAGAGAAAGAAATTCATATACATGGCATTTAATTTCAGGGCTATTAGAAATAGAGCATCAATATATGCCAGGATTATAAATAATTTTTGAATATTCCAATAGTTTAAAAAGCTTTACATAAAACAGTTCATATAATTTTACATTGCCCAATTCTGAATTTTTATAGAAATATATTCCCTTGCAACATATTAATTTTAAAATCCACATTCAGAGCTCCAGGAATGGAATTGGTCAAATTATTTGTGGAGGCCAGCCTTCTTTAAAAAAAATTTGATCTACGGATTTATTTTTTAAGTTATAGTTCTATAGCATTATTTGCTGTTACCATGTAGGATTGGGGAGAACACAGATGTGGATTCTCTTTTTGCACACAAACACTATAGTTATTTAGTCACTGTTCAAACGATATGTATGTCATGTAACATTGCATAAAAAATATGCTTTAATAAGAAATTGTTAAAGTATAAACATAAAAAACATATATTCACAACATAATATAAATAGAGCAAAGAGTTATTGTATGTATTGCCTCTTCAAATCTCTGATCCTAGCCTGTTCTTCTTCTGTCAGCAAATAAGAATTGATCTCAGCATCCTCAAATTCTGTTTCCTTGAGCTCAGTATCATAAAGATCTACATGTGGTGGAATGTGCACCTCTGGATGAGAAACTGGCTTTAAAGAACAGGCCCTTTAATTCATTGATTAAGCATTGAGAAACAGTGGGAAGATGGAAGTGTTTCTAAACTTTTGTAGAGGCACTTTGCCTTCCTGGCTCGTACAGGCATAATAAGCAGCTATGGCAATGAACCCATCTCTGGTGCACCTTCCTGTCAACCAAGCATGCAACACAAAAATAGAATATCTTCTATTTTATCAATAATTTTGGTGCTGAACTCTTTTTCTCTCAAGGCAGTAACTAACCTTGCTTGTTAAGGTCAATGGTAGCAAGTTAAGCTTCAATATCTTATCTAACATGTTCTTACTTGGATAAGTTGCCTTTATTTTTCAAAAGTAAGGTTTAAAATGAGTTAAACTCAGAGGAATATCATGACGCCAGCAAGCTATAAATAAACAGGCAGCTGCAATAGATAATGTAAGCAAAAAAAACTTCTTTTTTGTAGTAAACATTCAGGGAAGCATAATTTATCATGCAGCAAACTAATTTTATTCAAACCCGCAGTCAGTCCTTTTAGTTTCCTCTGCTTTTTTTGCATACATTGGCAATGTGAAACATCCATTCTGAGAAGCTCAGGATGTTCTAATGCCAAATTCATGAGAAATTAACAATCCTTCATCAAAAACAGTTCTATTGTCAAAGTCCTGTCCACCACAAGATTTGCATGTGGGTATTTCAGGGGCTGATGTATTTTTTCTTTCCACAGGGGACTTTTTCCCCACATGAACAGCTGTCTCTTCATTTTTTTCTTCCAAAGCCTGATATTCAGGACAAAGTTGAAGCTTAGATAAAATGGCTGAAGGTGGGAGTGACACTCCACATGATTCACTGACTGCTTCATCAATGTCAGTTTCATTTACATCATAAGAGTTGGAAAAACTTGGACCACTCTGAAATTATAAAGGTAAGGGGCTTGAATTTGATGAGGCTGATACAAAAATGCAACTAATATAAATAGAGCTGGGCCCAAAATAATAATTAGCTGGTCACTTAATGGTTCTAAACAAAAAGGCTGAAATAATAAAGCAAACAAAATAAGTAAAGTATTCCCTTATGACCATCAGGAAATGAAGTATAGAATTCCCCTTTTTCTGTAGCCACAGCATATTAAAGGGTTGTGTGCCTAGTATAATGCTAAGCCATCTTACTTTGGAACTAATAACAAATACTAATGTTGCAGCCAGGACTTCTGGGTCCAATGACAAAATATAACAATGGTGAGACACTCATCTATTTTTTTACAAATTAAATTTTTTAAAAAAGTAAATAAAAAATAAATAAGCTTTGGGGCCACTGACAAGTGTTTAAAGTGCCTCTCCCTCGTGGCAGCATTTAAAGCCAGGTGGATTTTCACCTGGACCTGAAAAAAATCTTTAATTTCTCAGTGGGGATTGAACAAATAAACTTTCAGATTGACAAATCAGTGCTCTATATAGCTAGGACATTAATTTCAATGAACCTAATAGACACTAAAAAAAATTCTATGTAATAAAATAATTTTACCAAATTTACCCAACAAAATTACCCATGAACATAGTTCAGTACAAACTGTGTCACATTCTATACAGATTCTCTTGGTTCATTCCCCATCAATATCTGCTTTAACCACAAGATTGGCACAGTTGCGGATGGTCTGAATCAGTGAAATTTAGCTGGGGAAAAAAAAGATTTATATAGAACTATATAGGCCTACATGTATTTACATGTATAGTGTAGCATAGAAGGGTGGTTTATACTAGTTAACATATTTTACATATGAATCTTGCCCATTCATTAAATCCTAGGCAGATCTAATGCTATTAATTCTAATAGCCTTTTATTTATAAATAATATAGTTATATAATATATTTTATAGTAAAGCATTTTTTTAAAGCTTATCTAAAAAAACATTTTTTATTACCAGTTACAAACAGTCATTAAACTCATTATAAATTAGATGGTTGCATACAAATAAAGATAAAAATTCGACGGGACCCCCCCCCCCCTTTACGCTTACTGAAGTGATTTTACTACTGCCTTACCTTAAAAAAAAAGTTAAATAAACATTTAAATTTTAAATTAAAAGGCTGGCGCCCTAGCTCCGATGGCGATATTTCACTATATAACCATCGATAATAACCAACAAGTGTATGCCCTGTGTGCCGGTAATAAAAATGATCCATATAAGACTACATAGACATGACATATACCAATAGTCAGGCCCGTAGCCAGGTCAAAGTAAGCAGTGGGGGCACAATTACCCAGCCAGCAAGGAAGCACCTTTACTTTTTCTTTATTTTTTCCTCTTTTCTTCTTTTTTATGCGGGGGACACTCCATACCTAGCGGAGGCCAGTGCCCCCCCCCCAACCTTGGCTACGGGGCTGCCAAAAGTATGCCTTTGAAGACTACCAATAAAACACGATATTTCGGAAATATTTCTCTTCCCTTTTACAATCGGCCTTGACAATGACCTATGACCCTAATGTTTGTTTTGCATGAAATATTGTTTGACGATTTTCGGATTCAAGTTCTCATGGCTCATGTCACCTGACTGCTAACGTACATATTTACATCACCATGTAAGTTTTTAACTACAATCTTGATAAAAGGTAATTGTTAATATCAAGACATTTGCATTAGTTTATAAAAGAACCGTGGGCGGAGTGTTGTTAACAATTACTAAGAAGACTAAGATTAGTAAGATTCTTAGAAAGAATTCCAGAAAAAAAGATAAGAAATGTAATACGAAAACGAAATCCTCTGTCTGGTGTCGAAAACCATCGACATGTACACAGACGTCATGGTACATGATTGTCATGTAATAATGCTTTTAAAAAATTAAGACTAGTAACTTGACTTAGTTGACTCACTCCGATTAGTAACAATCAATAATCAAATAATGCCTAATAAGGCTAATAATGGCAATGCTGCAATGGCTTCATGTTCATCACTTCACAACTACACCAGGTCTAGGCTCTAGAGGTTCCGAACCAAAACAAAAGGGGGAAAGGCCAAGGAGAATTAGATATGAGGAAAAAAAAAGTTCATGATGTTTAAAATACATAGTGAAACGTTGGGTCATGAATGTCCCAGGTCTTGAACAGTTCAGGTTAAGGGTCAGACCAAGTGAAATTGGTTCAGATTTTAAACATTTGTTGCTCGACCATTTCAGATTTCAATGAAACTCTCACAGAATGATTATTAGATGAAGAAATCTGAAGTTAAAGATGGATTTGATAATTTTTGTAAAAGTTATGGCCAAATGTCGAATAGTACCCTAAATTTGAAAATCGAGGTTTTAGCAAAACGCCTGTTTATTTTAAGGCATTTTCTCAAAAACAATATGAACCATGGTAATGAATTTTTCAGTATTTACTATGGATGTATGTGTGAATAAATTATAAAATTTAAATTATTCTGGCTTTTCATTTTTTTTATGTGCTCAGTTGAAATATGTCATTTTTTGTGAAATCGGCCACTTTCAAACCTCGATAACTTTCTAACCAACACAAAGATTAAGCAAATAAATTTTATACATAATTTGATAATGATGTTTTAAAATGTTAGGAAAAATTTGGATAGATTTGGAGGATTTTCAAATTATAAGCATTTGAATTATCAAAAAAGTCATTTTTTATGTTTTTTCCACGGCTAATATAAAAAAAAAACACCTTTTTTTTTTCTTCTGAAAATTGTTGTATTTTTAGGTAACAACATGTACAATAACATATAAAAAAATTGGAGATAGGTTTTATTTCTAAACAGAGATAATTATGACCAAAAACCCCTTATTTTTCCTCCATTTGGTACTTTGATAAAAAAATTCATAATTGTTATATCAAACTAAAACTTGTATAGATGAATAGATCATGCAGAGTACATTCCAGAAACACCTCATTTGTGATTATATCTTAATTAGAAGCGGAGTTATGATTTTTTAAGTGACTTTTTTTTTTAACTATAGGCTATATAAGAAAACTTGTGACCTAATTTTCCAAAACTTTACTTATAAACTGTATATCTTGAGAGTCTTTAAAGACAGAAGGTTCAAAACTATTCCAGCTAGAAGCACTAAATTTAACAGAAATATAATAGGATGCACATTAGGGTGGTGCTTAAGAACCACTAAAAATTAAAACCTTGATTTCTTTAGGTCTCACCCCTTTAAATTGTTCCTTTGGATGTAGAAACATCTAGAAAAAAAGTTGGTGCTGATATCTTAATATTTAGAGGTAGCTCAATGAAGCCAAAGTTTAGGTAGGCCAAGTTCAACAAGTAAACAGATCACGCTTTTGGAATTTTTGGCTTTTTTTAATCAAAGAAAGTTTCTCAAACACAACATTAAACAGTAGAATGAATTATTAAACAAGAACAAACAATCCTGCATCTACAATATTCTACCTGTAATTATAGTTCAATGTTATCAGTCCGATAAGAAGTCATTTTGACAATGTCTGTTTTTTAGTGTCTGGATAGGATTGTCGATGCTGTTGAACAGTGTGCAGCGGGAACTGAAGTTGCTCCTCATCTCTGGTGAGGATTCCACTGTACTCTTGAATCAGTGCTACACCCCTCTCTGCATAGTCGTTGACAACCTAAATCTGCCAAACGGTCTCCAAAGATCGCCGATAATCTTCATGGATGGTCCACTCATCTGGGTCAGCATCCAGGAATCCAGTCTGAAGCTCCATCATGTCAAAGAATCTCTTAGTTTTTGGCGACACAAAGTCCTTGAGCCTCCTGTTGTTGAAGGATTCCAAATCAAAAGAGATTAGCTTGATGTTCTCTGGCTCCTCATTAGCGCTTTCATTCATGGAATTTACCATGCGTCTTTTTGTTTCCGCTGATACATGATCATCGAAGAATGCCAACCCAACCAATCCAGGAGATGGATGCAGCACTGGAAACAGCTCTGTTGATTCCGGAGTAGCTGAGAATTGATTAGAGCAACAGCATATCATTGTATGGAGCAGCAGCTGCCAGATTAGCCATGAACCAGGCTCTCATGTAGACATGTACAATAAAGATGCACAGCTCTTGAAGACCTCTCTCTTCCTTGGTTGTCAGTCTGAATTGCCCTTTGAACATCCATATCTTCAGGCTGTACAGAACCTTCGACATCCAGCGAGCATGGTGCATTGCTCCAGGAGCAATGAAGTGCACTCCTCTTTCAGGCACGACCCCAAGAAATAGCAGAACAAGTTCCAGGAACTCTCGATAATCATCTCTTGGCTGCTGCTCTTGAATATTCTTCTGAGCAAATTCAATCAGAGAGTTGCGCATATCTTCTAGCGAAGTAGACACGTCTGAATTTGTCAGTGATGTTTCATAGTTTGCTCTGTCAATGAACTGCCAATGATCCTTGAAGCTTTTGAATAGCAGAACCTCAGGAGATGAAGTGGCACCTAGACAGACTTGGAAGACTGCGCCCAGAATCAGTTCTATAACGTGATGTTTGCAAGCAAGTGATAAAAGACCTCGCTGAAGTTTTTGCTCCAGCAGGATGCAGGTACCACTAATCCGACCAGTGTTGGAACTAGTAGTATCAAAGCACATGCCTCTGATCTTGTCACTAACACCCCAGTCTTGCAGAGTTTGAAAGACAGCTCCGGCCTGTGCAGCACCAGTTCCGGAAGGCAGTTACGCAACAGTTAACAACTGTGATGCTCCTTTCCCAGAAACAATTACAGGAAGTCTGTTGATGCATTCTTTATTTGTGAGATCCGGAATCAACTTTCCATCCCAATGCACAACCATAAGATAATCAGTTTGGCACGTTGCCAATATTTTCTAGGTGGTGTAGGTAGGCCTATACTGTGTTGCTAATAGTTTCTTTGTCTAGACCTACTAGGCCTGCTGTGTATTAAATTACCACTTCCAGGCCTATTTACATGTTTTATATGTTTAGTACAGCAGTGTAGGACAATCCACATAACTTGAAATAATATTATACAGTGTTATACACACAACAACAGTGCAGTACACTATGTTTTTTCATCACGGTCCAATACTCCTAAACTTTGACGCCATTGAGCTACCAGTAAACATAAACTGAATACTTTAATATTTTATTTTAAGAGTTTCTATATATAAACGAACAAAAATAGGGGGTGAGAGTAGAGATTTTTGAAAGTTCGTTTCTAAGCACCACCCTAATGCACATACTTAATATAGAGATCTTAAAAAAATAAATTTCATACTATAATTAAGAAAATAATAAAACTAAACTATAAAGAAACATGTGGGACGGATGGCCGAGTGGTGTAGATACTCGATTGTCGACCTGAGAGTCCTGGGTTCGATCCTCGGTGAGGCCCATGGAATATTTCCAGGTGAATATTGGTGCAAAATCGTCCCACAAGTCCACCCAGCTTTAAATGGGTACCTGACTAAGTTGGGGAAGTAAAGGCGGCTGGGCGTTGTGCTAAGCTGGAATAGTTTTTAAGTTATAAGGTATAATATCTTTAATTTCGGCTTTGGCTTTGTCAGCTGAACAAATATTTTTTATTCAATCAACATAGACAAAAAACTATATATATTTCACTTGCATTTTCATCTACACATAATCATAAATAGGTGGTGAAAATTTGAACCTTCCGTCTTTAATGACTCTCAAGATATGCAGTTTTTAAGTAAAGTTTTGGAAAATTAGGTCACAAGTTTTTTTATATGGCCTATAGTAAAAAATGCCTATTATATAGCATTTTCTATAAATATGACTTTGACCAGCAACACTTACGTCTCGTCCCTGCTGAGCATTAATCTTTTAACTTATAACATATATGACCTATTTTTCTAGTCTTGAAACTTTCTATAACATTGACAATGTCAAGTGAAGACAAGATTCCTTACCCTGGACTTACTGATGAAGCTCATCCGGATGTTTTTAATATCCAGAGTATGCCAATACAGCCGGATAAACTTAAAGAAGGCCAACTGTCAGCATCACAGATAAAACAGTATTTTGAGCAGGTTTTGAAAATTACAAATTTCACAATAAATGTATTAGATTTTATTTTAAAAGTGGTTCCCCAGCCCCCCTCCCCATTTAGCAGCAAAATGAACAAAATTTAATAAATTTAAAATTTGATGCCCCCCCTCTCCCCCACCTCCCGGCTTGGGGTCCTCTTACAAGTATTTGGGTCACCACCCCTTCACTGCATCCCTCGTGTCCTACCTTACCATATGAATTATAATTAACATGAAAAAAAAACATCAACATGATCATTCTGTAATGCTCGATTAAAATCTTTAAAGTTTTTTTAGAAATAAAATTATAAAGTGTATTTTCACTTAAACTTGCAGTTTAAAGCTAGAGATAGGTTCCTATATGATGCAATTAAAAAATTATTGTGCTTTAATTTTACATAAGCTTCTTATATTTTTTTTTTAAACTCATTAACAACCTAATCAAAAAAAAAATAGTTGCATATTTTGGTTATGAGAGCAATCTGTTAATGACCATTTTGAATTGGAGTTTAAATTAAAAAAAAAACCTTATACCATTTTTCTGCTAATATAGAATAACTTATGTTCCAAATTTCAATCTAATCCCCATCATATAATATTTATATATACAAGGTGGCCCAAAAGTAGGTTTACAGTAATTAAACTACCTTTTAGTAATACCAATATAAAACATTCCCCAGAGTATAAATGTAGCTTAAATAAACAGCTTTTTCCTTGCTGATTGTAATTTATTTTACTATGTAAAGCTAACTTTTTACTTGATATTATTTTTTATTTCAAGGTTAATGGCAAACAATTAAAATTTTGAAATAGATAGTCTACGTGATAACTGTAAACCTACGTTTGGGCCACCCTGTGTATATATATTTATTTTTATTTTCTTTTTTCTTAATATTTTGTTCATAAACCTTTTCTACCACAAGAAACTATGTTTTTAACATTGGCTTATTGCCTGTGCTACTACAAGGAACTATGTCCTGATGCATCTTTCATCAATCTTATCATTTCTTTTGTTTTTAATATTCACTTAAAAAAAAATAAAAAAGATTTCCAAAAAAAACTTTCTAAAATTCTGAAAAATATTAGGCATACAACAAAATTAATGTTCGTTGAAGAATTGAAATCTTATTATTTACTTTTTCCTGCTATTTAAAATATTGTAAACATCTATACATTTGTTATTAGCTGCCCAAAACGCATAAGTTTTAGACCCAATTAAATGTAGTTTTTTATAACTTTTTTTTTAATCTTTTTAATTATCTTGTATACTTTCTAGATTAAAATTTTGAGTACAATTATTTAGCTATAAAATTGAAGCTTTTCTGATAAGAAAAGTGGACCAATGTAACATGACCTTCTGCACACTGCTTGTTTAATCTTGTTTATGACACCAGTGGATGAATTCAACCCATTCAGTACATTTTTATAAGAATCTTTCCTTCTGTTGTTGTACTTTTTAAGTTCTCCTAAACAATCAGTATGTCCGAAGTAAAGTTTGGCTTAGTTCCAAATGGTAGGCCTGAACTTTTTGATATTCAGGCTATGCCAGAACAACCAAAAACATTGAAACCTGGTCAGTTGGAAGCTAGCAAAATAAAAGAATTTTTTGAAAAGGTAGTAAATTATTCTGGAAAAAACTTACTCGATATGTAGGATTTTTTTTCTTTAAAACTTAAGTCAGTTTCTGGTTAGTCTCTGCTTATGTTTACTGAAGATCATATAAACTTTTTAATGCTACACGTATATTTTAAAAGATTCAAAACATTTCAATATTTAAAAAAAAATTATTTTATTAAAAAATTAAATATTATGCATGTAAAAAAAGCATAATAAATCATTTCACCATTAGTCATTCATAATTTCACTACAATATTATTTATTAGCATCATTAGTAAAAATTTATTTTTTTCTTGTTTGTGTGCATTATTTAAGGTCTAATTATTTTTTTTTTTTTAGGGTTTCCTTTTGGTGCCTAAATTTTTTGAAGAAGAAGAATTAGAACCATGCAGGAGATCTATAGAAAAACTTGTGGATGATCTTGCAGATATGCTGTATGATGGAGGAAAAATTAAAAGTAATAGTCCTTTTAATTCTATACAATTTTATGGCCCATAATTGTAATACACTGTATTTAGTTTTATTTAAATTTCATTTGCCCCTTTTAATTATGTTAAGCTCTTCTTAATCCTATGTAAGGATGAGATGAAATTTCTTAGATCCTATAAACCACTGTTGGGATGGTCTTTATGGTGGCATTCTTTCATCCCCACCATAGCCGATAGTGCAGTGGCCATGGAGGCACCAAGGGAGATATAGCGGGGGCTGTAACCAAGACCTGAAATATCCATTGGTCCCCACCGGAAATCGAACCATGGACCTACAGCTTGACAGTTGAGGGCTTTACTGCACGACCATCTGTCCCCATTCTTAATCCTATCACGATGGTCATATTCAATGTGCTCTGGTCTTGGGGATATCCTTGTATACTATATTTCAGTTTATTCAATGTGCTCTGGTCTTGGGGATGTCCTTGTATACTATATTTCAGTTTATTCAATGTGCTCTGGTCTTGGGGATATCCTTGTATACTATATTTCAGTTTATTCAATGTGCTCTGGTCTTGGGGATGTCCTTGTATTCTATATTTCAGTTTATTCAATGTGCTCTGGTCTTGGGGATGTCCTTGTACACTATATTTCAGTTTATTCAATGTGCTCTGGTCTTGGGGATATCCTTGTATACTATATTTCAGTTTATTCAATGTGCTCTGGTCTTGGGGATGTCCTTGTATTCTATATTTCAGTTTATTCAATGTGCTCTGGTCTTGGGGATGTCCTTGTATTCTATATTTCAGTTTATTCAATGTGCTCTGGTCTTGGGGATGTCCTTGTATACTATATTTCAGTTTATTCAATGTGCTCTGGTCTTGGGGATATCCTTGTATACTATATTTCAGTTTATTCAATGTGCTCTGGTCTTGGGGATGTCCTTGTATACTATATTTCAGTTTATTCTTTAACAATATGATGAAAATCAATATTCAGCCATAATGATTTATTTGAAATATCAATAGATATCCTTCAAAAACATTCCTTTTACAAAATGACTATAAAAAATTTATCTTGTGTATCTGAAAATATTACGTTTACCAATAATCAATAACTTTTTTGTCACTGTCAGATCTTTACAAAGAACATGGTTTATTCACAAGACTGAGTTACATAGAGAAAGAATTTCCCGGAGCAAATATTATTTTGCACAAACAAGGAAAATTAACTGAGGTATTACTGTTTCCTGCATTATTATCTCTCAGGGGTTAAAATTTTTTTTACTATACAGCATAGATGTTCCAAGCATTATTTTCCTCTATGTGATGAGACCTTCTTAAATATGAATGTTAATTTGAGAAAAAATTCTTATTAGTGAAAATTGTAATCAGATTTGCTTCTTTATATTGCAGTCCCTGTAAGGATGAGATGCTTTATCTCTTGATCCTATACACTACTAATGGAAGGTCTTTCTAGCCTCCTTGTTGAGGCAACACAGGAGACCGGACACACCAAGATTTTAATCCATCCTACAGCATGTACATTAGGCTCATAACCAAAGCACCACCAAGTCTCCTGTTTTTCTCCATTAACATGTTCTGGGATTTTTTCATGTTTTAAATCAATGTTTTGATTGTTTTTAATTAAAAAGAATACCAATTATTCGTAACTGTCTGTGTTCTATATTTTTTTCAGGCTTTTCAGAAGTTATGGTCAAATGAAAGGCTTTTGAATCTTGTTGAGCAGTTGGTTGGTCCAGAAATAGCTGGACATCCAGTCTGGAATCTTCGAACGAAGACTCCACAAAATGAAGCCACGACAGTGCCATGGCATCAAGGTTCACTGGAGTTTATTCTCATCACTTTGTTTTTAATTAAAGAATTATTTTTAAAAATATATTTTTTTCAACCTGTCTTCTATCCTTTCTATTAGGTTTGATAAAATATACTAGTATATGTACATGTATTTACATTGCTTATTTCAATTTTATTATCTTTTTGGCTTCTAATAGCAGTTTAAATGTCAGTTATGTTTTTTAAATCAAAGTTTGTGCCTAACGTAAGCTTATTATTTCGTTATACTTCACAAAAAATCCATGACTTTTCAGCTGGCAATAGCTTAACTATCCAAAAATCGTTTACATTGTTTAAAGTTTCACACAATGCTTAACAGTACAGTTGATGAAAAAACAACAACTTCAGACTCATTTATTATTATAACCACAAAACTAAAAAGGAAAACAGAAATGTTTTGTCAGTGTTTTGTGTTTTGTAATAATTTCTTGAAAAATCAGTTACTATTCTTCACATTCTTTAAAAAATGTTAGAAAAATTTATTTCACTATTTTGCATATTTCAATTGTTTATTGAAATTATATTAATTCAGATAGTGCCTACTTGGACAATGAATCATACAATGTTCTACAAGCCACTGCCTGGATTCCATTGTTGAATGCTACTAAAGAAAATGGATGCATGGAGGTATTAAAAAAATATATCTCTTTTTTCCTGGTCATCATAGCACATTACTTTTAAATTTATTGGGAATAAATGCTTAATAATGTTTTTATGTAAATTGTCTCAGTCCACTTTGATGGTAATGTTGGTAAAACTGAAATATATATCACTCAATGTCATCACTTCAACATTAACATTGCATTGATATTATGAATTACAATTCTTTCTTCTTTTAAAAGAATATTAACTAAAACTATAAAATATTAACTAAAATGAATCTGATACACGCTGGCCTAGCACAATATGGCAAATATTCATCATGGGCCCTTAAAGTTGGAAAAAAATAATCTTAAAATATAAAGATCAATCAATAAAAAAAAATTTTATTAATAAAAAACTGTTAATGAAGGAAAAGCTTTTTATCTGGAGATTATATGCGATAACACTATTCAACTCATTTATTACATAATTTTTAACCTTTCACTTAACTAATTTTAATTACATAAACTTTAAAAGCCGATATCTGATTGAAACTGCCCTAGACTGGCAGGAAAACCGAGACTGTAGCTATACTGCTGGGGCTTTTCCTACCACTGATTGCCATGAGCCTTAAATGAGCCAGTATGTCCCTCCTTGAATTATTTTAGCTAATTGAACAGCAAATGTTAAAATATCTCTTAGAGTTTCTAAAAGGTTGAAATGCTCTTCAGATAAATGTTTTTAATCCATTTTTTTCTTTTCTTTGAAATCAGAATAGATTATTTAATTTGATTAGATTTTTGGAATAAATGTCTTTTTAATTTGGTTGCTTTTAATTATATTAGGTCATATCAGGCGGTCATTTACCTGGTAAAGTTGTGAGACATACATGTTGTTGGGGTGATACTTGGTATATTGAGATGGACGTGGAAGATGCAGCAAAGAAGCTCAGTTAGTTGTTAATGTAATTCCTCAAAGTGATAAAAAATTATATATTTTCCACCAATAATTGTAAAATTCTAATGAATTGGCTACACGATATAACTATAATTTTAAAAAGATTTACTTATTTATTTTTTAAAAATTATATTCTAGATTGTAATGAAGGAAGATTTAAATTCAAATAGTTTAATCACTGAATTAGTAAACAAATAAGACGTTGGGCTATTTGTTTTATAGTTTGATAATTTTTTAACAATGTGATCTTGTAATATTATTCTGAAATTCACTTGTCATTCTAAACGTCACGTTCGATTTGATGGTGTCTCTCATGTCACTGAGTTCAACCCCCTGGTCTTATCTTTGGTCATTTTTTTTGGTCCTCAAACTATTTTCATTTGCAACCCTCCTAGGCAACAATTGGGGTCTCGTAACCCAACACTTAAAACTATTTGCAACCCTCCTAGGCAACAATTGGGGTTTCGTAACCCAACACTTAAAACTATTTGCAACCCACATGGAAGGAGAAAGAACAAATAAAAGCATGATTCTATGTATATTAAGATTTCCCTTTTACTATGTAAAATTACAAACATTTAGTTTTGTAACACATAGAGAAATCGAGATTAAAGTATGCATTTATAGATTCTTGATCTTTTTGTTGTAAATTTAAATTTTGTTGTGACCACCGTCTTGGATTATAATCTCTTTGCCATTAACATTTTGGGTGTCATTTACCAGAAATCACAGTAAGACTTTCTTTTGAAAGATGGTATTATTAGAGATTTAGGTTGTGTTCTTGCCTTAAAAGATGTTCTAGTTTTTACTGCTTTACATATAGTAATCTAGTCAAAATAGGATGTTCCTTTTGTTTACTGAAATTAGTGAAGTACTTCATTTGATGATTATAAACATGCTTCGTAAATTTTTAAAAGAAAATGATTCTTAAGCTATATTAAAATGTATTTCTAAATTTATTCATTTGGTATATAAAAAATGGGGATTGAATAAATGTAATTTATTTCATGTGTATTAGCTTATAAAATTTGAAATTGTGTTTCTTTCTTTTATTATCATCTCAATAACCATAACATGAAATCATTTCAGATGTTGACTTTGTAAAAGATAAAGTGTTATGTCCGGTTCCTTATGGTGGTATGCTACTAATCAACAACATGATACCTCATAGAAGGTAAGCTTTTTTAAATATTGTTGATTTAAAAAAAATATTTTTCTCCTCTCTGTAATTAATTGTTATAATGAAAAAAGTTGGAGTTGGATGAAAAGACTATATCTCCATGAAAAGACTAAATCTCCATTTGTAAAAAAAAAAGTCAAAGAGAACAGAGGAGCATCACTACACTAGTGTATATATATATGGTCACTTGAACTGTTTGTCCACTTGAGCTGATGTTGTCTGTTAGCGAGCTTGTTTGGGTCTCAACTGTTTCATTGAAAGCTGGAATGTGATTTATCCCAACTAATGCTAGGTACCTATTGTAACCTTTCAGGCTAGCGGTAGTGTGCGAACCTATTAACTTTACCAGATAATTTTAATGTCTCTCTGTGTCTTGTCTTTTAAACTTTGTATGCTATTAAGTACTTTATTTGAGGAAGGCACAGCACCAAATAAGAACATAGAGGATTATGTTTAAAAATATATGTTAATAGTTATAAATCTTTTTAATGAGAAGTGATCTTTTAAAAAAAAAACATGAATCAGGTCATTATGAAATGTTTCAAAGGATAACTACAATAGAGCTGTTATTACTGGAGATAATGTAATAAAAGCTGTAGGTGCCGTACACTGATCTTAATATCACTGGATCACTCAATTGCAAAATGAAAAAAGATGGGCAGACATTTAACTAAATCTGTCCAAACCAACTTCCTATCCAAAAGCCAATTACTTACACCACCAAAGTTCTGCTCTCATTGAAGGTGTTCTATTTTACATTTTACTTATTTTTTTTTTAAAGCTAAATGCATGTTATTGTATGAATTAATCACATTTGAGCCTATCAGTTTTGCCAATGTTGATGGCATCTAGTGCTGTAAGTAATGACCTTTAGAATGGAAGTTGATGTAGATTCACAAATTGTTTAAACCACGTTAAATAGTAGCATATTATTTTCTTCCTGCTCATTTATAGTAATATTGAAAACATTTTTTTAGGCTACAGTATGTAGATTATATCCCGAAAATATATATCTTTCCTTTAACTATAAATAGTGTTAAATATTATTCATAACAAGATCTCTAGTTTTTTAAAATTTATTAGTAATTTATTAATAATAAGATTTTTGGGAACTTGTTAATGTTTTGAGAAACAGATTTTTAAAAAAATTTTTATATTTTTTTAACTTTTCATTAAATCCTCTTTTTATATTATTCCATCTCAGTTTGAACAATGTTTCAAATGAAATTCGGTGGAGCTTAGATTTGCGTTGGCAAAACCCAGAAAAACCTGTTGGATTCTATGGCCTAAAGGAGGGTGTAATAATGAGGTCAGCCAAGAATCCAGTCAAGAAAATAGACTGGGAGAAATTTAACAGTGTGGATAGACATCAAGAAGCTGACAAGGATTGTAAGGTAATTTATACAATTAACTTCACAAAAACTCAGCTGCTAATAGTGAGATAATTAATTTTGGTATGCATAAATGTGATATATGTATTTTTAAAATAAAAGTTTCATTTAACATATTTTCAAGTTGCCATTACATATTTTGTTCTCCTTAACATTTCACTTAAATATAAAAAAAATTGGAGGGGAATTATAATATATAAATGTTCATTAAAAAAATAAATGTAAATTTGGTTTAATCAGAGCAAAGCTCTCAATAATAGTAGATAGGACGTTCAAAAGAAAATTTTGATCTTTCATTGGTTGTAATAATTAAGAAAACATGTGTGTCATCTTACCTAATATGGACTATAGAGATGCCTGATCTTATATTCTCTTCAATAGGAGAAGGTTGAAGAGGATCCATTTGATACAATAATTGTTGGACCTTGGATGAAAAAATGGGAAATGACCCACACCAATCGCCACACTGAAAAGCTGGCCTCTAGAATTGACAGCAGTTGGCATAAATCCTAATGTTTTCACATGGATTTTATTTTTGGTTTTATTCTGGATGAGATTTTGGTTTGTTATGTTCCCCTGATGGACCTTATATTTTTACACCTGTTTAGGTTTTTTTTTTAATGAATAATTTTTGTCAATTTTGCATAATAGTATGTAATTACTCTCTCCACTTTATCATAAACAAACCACATATGTTTATTAGTTTTAAAAATGTATTGTTTTATATTTTTTAATTATATAATTGATTGTGGTATTGGTTTTTCTTTTCTTGAAGATTATGCGCTCAAGTATTACTTTTCATTTATGTTATTCATTCAGTAATCAAGATATTCTTAAGCCTCCCTTAATTATAATATATAAAAGCCTCTGTAAATTTATATAGGCAAGTCATTGTTGAATCAATACTTATAATTCACTTTGTTGCTATTACCTAATTGCAGTGCTTTTTTTGTGAGGAAAAAATTATTACTTTTCTTGTATTTTAATGTGTATTTTTAATTTATTTTATTATTAATTTAAAATTGAAATATTTTAAAATAGTATCTTTGCCGTTGTGATTTAGCTTGCATTGAGGTGCGAACTGGTAGTTAACAGTTAGGCAATCCCTCACTAAGTACCGGCACCTATTTTTTGTACAAAAAAAATACACTGCCTAATTGGATTAGTGTTAATAATTCCTGAGACTTAAAGAAAACTAAACAGAAAATTTTAGTGTTTAAGTCTGTAATTATTTCAAAACTATCTAAAAAAATGTTCATATATGTATTGGAAACTTTTCTTTTTTGGATAGCGTTGGAATATTGTTTTGTCATCTATTTAAATAGATGGCTTTGTTGATGTTTTTATAACAGTTCATTGACTGCATCATATTCAGAACTTTTGTTTTTCGTGCCATAATGAATTATTTACAAATACTTGTATCATTGTTTATATTTTAAAATAGCAAACCACTTTTTTTTTACATTTAGGCGATAGTTTATTAAATTATACATATTTCTGTGTATTTTTTATCTGGATAAGGGTTAAGATTTTTCAGGATTTGATATCTATGTTGGCTATCTCAGCTGTTACTCATCAGCTTTTGAACAATAAAAATATTTTAACCTAAATGACTTAGTACAGGTTAATATTTACTTCATAATAATTTTAAAAAATGTATCTTATGAACCAGATATTATAAGGATTCATTGCAGTACTATGAATATCTGTTGGCGTGGGATCTGTCCCATATCAACTTTAGCACTATGCAAATAAACACACAATTAGTACTAACTGTTTCCATGCAGTGATCTTAAATATTAAAAATAAAAAAAATGTAATGACAAAAAATTATGTAAGCTTGTGATTTTGTTTTATTGGCCTGATGTCTGTGTTTGCTTGTATCAGAGCCCACTCTTTCTGTACAGCAAGTATGAAAAGTGATCCAAAGCTAGTTATTTCCAAAGCTAGACATTTGTCTTGCGTGTGACATAGACTTCTTATGACAGCTATTTGTCTGGCTATTGTGCGGATGTAATAAGAGGCATAGTAAATAAAACCTTAATGAGCTGAATAAAAAAACAAAGAACATCATTACATCTCATATGTGACTTTGTTATAAAAATTAAAAGAAAAGGACACAAAAGAAACTTTACAAAGCTTAAGATTTTGAGCTGTTATTTTTTTTTGATTTGGTAACCAAAATCGGACAGTGTTGTGACTGCTAGCAGGAAGATTTCTTGCTAGGCTAAATAGACCATTTTGCCAAAATAAAATAAAAATGTAATCTTTTGATGACGCAAAATCTTATGGAGTTAAATATAATAACAATTAAATACATAAAGCGTTTATTTTATTATTAATCAGTTGTTTTTTTTTCTATTGCTATTTATCATTTACACGTTTACAAGTCTAACCATGAACTTAAAAACACAAAATAGTCCTGCTAAAGCTTATTTCTTTTAGGGAGTCTGTCAATTTGTTTTTTGGCCATCAATGATACACTTGCGCTGGTATTTAAAAGGAAACATTGTGATATGATTAACTGGCATGTATCTTCTTGCTGTGTTCAGTATAATCTACTGGTAACAGTTGTCCTTCAAGATTTAACCAGAACAGTCAAGTGCAGGCTATCTAGTTTCAAGAAATGGACCAAGAACTATACATTTTTTTTAGTTTAGCTAGAGATAAAATCTCATTTCAGTGATCCTCTAAACTAGCTTTTGTGACAACAGTGCAAAAGTTTTTATGTAAAGGAATTTTAAAAATGTATTTGACTGTTTGAAAAAAAAAAAAAGATGCGACCTAACTTTATGTACAAAGCATTAAAACTGTCTGAACACAATTAAAAATTTTCTTCAAAATTTTAAAATTCTATTATGCAAATAAGATGATTTATTTTTTATTATTATTTTTCTTAATTAATAGAAATATTGTAAAAAAATTTTTTTATCTTAATTGTTTAGTAGATACAGGTCAAGGGAGGCAACCTAAGCAATATAGTGGGATCATGTCTTAGTTTGCCACTAGATAAAAAAAAAATTAATATCTTATCCGTTTAGATAAATCATAACATGCTGTAACTTGGCTTCACCTATCTCCTTTCAGCTCAAAATCAGAAATATGATTGAAACTATATTGTTCCATCATTTCATTGTAAAAAGAATGGGCTACATCCTTTAAAATATTTCTTTATACTTGCAAATTTCATGATAGTGCAATTTAACAATGAATTATTCAAAAAAAAAAAACATATGAAGAATTTTGCAATTTAAATTGATCAGAGTTTCAAAAAATATCTCGTAAAAAAATTGCAGCCAACAAAAATATGTCCATGAAAATGACTGTTTCCTGATAATTTAAGTAGACCATTGAAAAAATGACTGTTAAAAAGCTAGTCTTATCTTGTTTAATACCAACTGATTAGTCTATTCTTTTGGATTCTCTTGCTCATTTTAAAAGTTCTCCTAACAATTAGTATGTCCGAAATAAAGTTTGGCTTAGTTCCTGATGGTAGGCCTGAGCTTTTTGATATTCGGGCTATGCCAGAACAGCCGAAAACATTGAAACCTGGTCAGTTAGAGGCTAGCAAAATAAAAGAATTTTTCGAAAAGGTAATAAATTATAAACATTCTGTTATGAATTATTTTTGTGTGCTTTAAATTTTGATGTAAATTGCGTCAGTTTTATTTATTAATGAGGCTTTTATCTTTTTATTGATTTTAGTCATGTTTTCTTAATTCATCATTTTATGTGTCAAAGAGTAGAACCTGACATATTTATTTGAAGTATTTAATTTTGACCTTTAAATATCCTACTGTTTCCACTCTTACTCTTGCTTCCCCATGATGTCTCTGTATTATTTTACATTTTTTTTTTACATTTTTTTGTAATTCTTTAATGGTAAAATTGTTTTTAGGGTTTCCTTTTGGTGCCTAAATTTTTTGAAGGAGAAGAATTAGAACCATGCAGGAGATCTATAGAAAAACTTGTGGATGACCTTGCTAATATGTTGTATGATGGGGGAAAAATTAAAAGTGATGTTTTTTTTATTTTATTTTTTATTTCATAGCATGTAATTGTTTTTAAGAAAAAAAAAATGTTTTTACATATTTTATTTTCATTAACAGATCGACAAAATGTTAAAATCTTTATTTAGTTTGTATGAAAAATTTCATAAATTTATAGATGTGTACTAAAAAAAACAACATTAACTACATTCTATCTTTGTGCATATAAATAATATTTTTATCAAATGTCTGCAATACTTTTTGGTTTGTCATTAGTCAGTAACAATTTTCGTCACTGTCAGATCTTTATAAAGAACATGGTTTATTCACAAGACTGAGTTACATAGAGAAAGAATTTCCTGGAGCAAATATAATTCTGCATAAACTAGGAAAATTAACTGAGGTAAAATTTTGTGAAATATTTCTTTTTTATTCATAATTCTCAGAAATTTAGGTCTATTAAAACTTTGAATAGATTTTTATTAATCCTTGTAATTATAAAAAATGGGCACAGCTTTAATCCGAAAATTTGTAATGTTTCAGGCTTTTGAAAATCTATGGTCAAATGATAGGCTCTTGAATGTGGTTGAACAGTTGATTGGTCATGAAATAAGTGGCCATCCAAACTGGAATCTTCGAACAAAGACTCCACAAAATGATGCATCGACAGTGCCATGGCATCAAGGTTATTAAGATGAAATTTTATTTTTTTGTTTCAAATGAAATATTATTTAAAAAATTATTTTAACAGCATATCATCTATCCATAAGGTAAACTGATGAACTTTCATTATAAAAAAATACCAATTGCATCTACTTTAAGACAGTTTATAAAAAGTATTTTCTTGGACAATTAATTATTGATTTTTTTTTTTTTTAAATTTCCTTTTTGCTGTTCTGTACACATTGATTGTGGTCTCACAGATAGTGCTTACCTGGACAATGATTCTTACAGTGTCTTACAAGCAACTGCCTGGATTCCAATGTTGGATGCGACTGAAGAAAATGGATGCATGGAGGTAATTCTTTTTTTTTTTTATCCTCTATACCAGCTAGGCAATAAGGTCACAATGACATAATTATTTATTCCTATTATATCCACTATTTTCATTGGTTAATTCATGTATTATGAATAAATTGTATGAGATGTGAAAGGCAAAGAGTCAAGTATTAAAAATAAGAGTAAATGTTTTTGAAACAATTCAGCTACAAACAGGGCTGGCATGATGTGCTGATCCTGATGTTATTCTGAAGAAATGTGACCAATTGCTGTCTTACTTAATTTAATGTTTCAGTTAACTATTCATTCATCTGTATTACTTAACTAATGTAATGCAGTAAATAACATACACAAAATAGAAAAAAAAAAACACTATTTGTGTCTGAATGTAAGTTTTATCTGGTTACTTGTCTTTATTTTAGGTCATTTCAGGGGGTCATTTACCAGGCAAAGTTGTGAGACACACATGTTGTTGGAAAGATACTTGGTACATTGAGATGGATGAAGAAGATGCAGTAAAGAAGCTCAGTTAGTTTTTATTGTGATTTTTTTAGAATAGGGACTAATAAAAAATAAAATACATGTAATGGGATTTTTAACAAAATCATTGAAAAATTCTAAGAATTATCAACATTTTAAAAAGATAATTCTGCTTTACTTTTGATTGTTTTTTTATGATTTATAGAGTATAAAGAAATAAATTTAATCATTCTGATAATTTTAGGGGGAAAAAATGGAATTGTCTCACTCAAGAAAATTTAAAACAATGTACACTCCTATTATAAAAATATATAATGAATTTCAGGGTTTCTCTTCCATACCAGTCAAAAAAGATTTTTTTTTATTCCTATGTAATTTTTAATTATTGACTAAAGTTAAATTCAACTATCACTCCTCTTACTTTGTCAGTGCTCTGCAATATTTTCCAATCTGCCACACAGTGGCACATTTAAGGGCAAATATGTTATATTATTAGAAGAGGGAGGTCCTGAGTTTTGTCATACGATATAATGGGAGGGGGTTAGTTTTAAAAAAAATATTTGTGCATAAAAAAAGGCCCCTTAAAGACCTTAAGAATCATTCATGTTTTATTTAAAAAATAAAACAATTTTGTTTCTTATGCATTAAATTTTAATGTGAAAATTATGGGTGCTTTATTGATCACTGTATTTGCACATTACTTTCATTAATCGAAAGAACCATTCGAAGTTATGCATGGATTTCTTTAAAACATGGTTGCTTATCATTTTAGATGAAAAGAATGATGAAAACCTGGTAATCACATATAGAAATCTAGAACTCATTCAATTGGGGGCTGAGTTGAAATTCATTCTAATGAGTTCCATCATTTCTTCATTATAGACATTATTTGGTAATGTCCAGAGATGATACATCTTTTGATGCTAGAGCATTGCCTGCAATAAGATTGCCTTTACAATCCCTTTGCATTAATATAGTATAAGAGTACTGGTGAAAATTCCCAAGTATAACCATCCTGAGGCGGAGGCGGTTGGGTATTATGTTAGCCAAATAAACCTCCAGTATGCTGTGGCTAATAATTGGATAAATTATACAGTTTATCTACCCCAATTAACCTTGAAGGGCTGTAAAGGCATTCAATTCCTATACTTAATGACTTATACTAAACTTATAGTGCCGAGATTAATTATCTGTAACTTTGTAAGAATATCTTGAAATTTAATGAAGAGTTTATCTCAATGTTCTCTTATATGACATTTTCAATGACCATATACTAATCTTATTTCAAATGTTGACTTTGTAATAATCTAACTTCAGATGTTGACTTTGTAAAAGACAAAGTGTTATGTCCAGTTCCTTACGGTGGGATGTTGCTAATTAACAACATGACTCCTCATAGGAGGTATGCTGATATGTAATTAGGGTGTTTATAAGCCCATAATTTACATTCTGATATTGTTTAAAACCATTTAATAATAGTGGGACTGATGACTGAGTGTGGTTGATACTTGACTGTCAACCTGAGAGTCATGAGTTTGGTCCTCTGAAACTTTTCCAGTTGAAATTTGGTGTTAAAGTCCCACAAGTCCACCCAGCTTAATGTTGGGGAAGGGAAGGTGGCTGGGCATTGTGCTGACCACACAATCCCTAACTATGCAGAGGTTTATAAAAACAGATGAATTCTACACTTCATCTGTCCCGATGACTCGTTAGGACTAAGGGAATCTTTTTTTTTTAATTTAAAAATAACTATTTATTTTTTATTTAATGTGTGATTGTATAAGTTGTTTTTTTTTTACTTCATCCATTCCCGCCAAAGTTTGGACAATCTATCAAATGAAATTCGTTGGAGCATAGATTTGCGTTGGCAAAACCCAGAAAAACCTATCGGAATGTATGGTCTAAAGGATGGTGTACTAATGCGGTCTGCCAAGAACCCAGTCAAGAAAATAGACTGGGATAGATTTAACAGTGTGGATAGACACCATGAAGCTGACAAGGATTGTAAGGTAATTTACAATCAATGTCAAAGAATAAATTATAGTTGGAATAAATTAAATGTTATACATTTATTCACTTGCTGCCAACACATTAAAAATTAAAAAAATTACACTGGAGTTAGCTTAAGTTTTTTAATTATCCTTTTATATCATTTTCTGTACCAGAATAAAATATTTAGGTTTATTTTAATTAGTAACAAAATAAGAATTTAATCTTCATTATGTCAGATAATCTGAGTCAATGTATGACACATTGAAAACAAAAATAACTTAATTAAAATTTATATTTTGTGATTTTAATTCATGAATTTAATTATTTTACCAAAGACGACTAGAGGTCTTATGTATTTTCCACAGGGAAAAGTTGAAGATGATCCCTTTAATACAATACTAGTTGGTCCTTGGATGAAAAAATGGGAAATGACCCACACAAATCGACATACTGAAAAGCTGACCTCCAAAAAAGACATTCTTTTGCATAAACCATGAAGTCCTGTGATCGATCATAGATCATCTGGAAAATTTCCTTTAATTAATTAACACAAAGTACTTTTAAAAATCATTTTTTGGTGATACAAGTTAAAAAATGTGTTTATTTATAATCAAGATTTCTTTAATACCTTGTATTGTCATTTATGAATTAATAAAAAAAAAAGGCAACAATGGATATTCAACTGCCAAAATTTCAAATTGATGTATTTAAATGGTTGATCAGCCCTGGGTCCTAAATAGACTTGAATATCCTAGTTTGTGTCACTTTTTAAAATTAATTCTATAATAAAAAAATGAATTATTGTTTTGTAAATATTTGTGTAACGTTTTTTACTTCGGTGATTTAGGTAAATAGAATTTACTTTGTATTTTAAAATTTTTAACAAAAAAAAAAAAAAATTCAAACAAAGGCGAAATTACACCTCATATGTTGATCCAAGATATTCATTATTCAATACTAGCTGTACCCTGCAAAACATTTGCATAGAGTTATATCCCCTTAGGCTTGATCGGGCAGATCCGATTTTTTTTTTTCATGATAATTCTTTACTTTCGATTTAACACAGCGCCTAAATTGCTATTATTACATATTATATAGTATATCAAGCAAATCAAACTACATCAAACAACTCTTACACAAACACACACAAAAAAAGAAACATAATTTATTTGATTTTGGTAAGAACCCAAGTTTGTATTGATTTGATGAATGATTTTATCAGCTTGTTGGAGCTTGATTGATTTGATGATGATTTCATGAGCATGTTGGAGCTCTGAAATAATCATGACCAACTGAAAATAAGAAAACTAAAACAAATGAAACTTACAAAAAAAACAAAAACAACGGGCAATGAAAAGTAGACAAATCTGAACTCCTTGCATGCTGCTGATCAGTCTGACCGTCACTAAGCTGACAGCCATTCAAATGGTTGTACACTTTGTACGGAACTGACAAATATACACCAGTCATTTTACATCAATTTACTGATGTCATCTTTGAATGTAAACTGTGTAGTACAACAGTTGCTTAACTAAATACATCCTGACATCAATACACTTTTTGTTTTTTTAAATCTGAAAATTTAGTATTTATATATATATATATATATGCGTTCAGCGATACACAAGTCTATAAAATACCTTTTGAACTGCTCGCTTACATTTAAGGTATATTTCTAACGCTCTCTTACATTTCAAGCATATTTCTATCAGGTATTTAAAAAAATAAATAACAGTCAGCATCTTAATTTAGAGAAATGTTTTCATTCAATTCTTCTTTTTATTAAGATTAAAAATACAATTACAGTTTGTTTAACATAGCTACATTTCATGAGAATGTATAAACAAATACATTTTACAAAAAAAAAGTCTGAACTATTACCTTGATCCAAACAGTAGTTTTGACATGACATTTATGGATAAAATTATTTGTTCATTTCATTTTAGCTGATAAACAAGAAAAATAAAACACAGAGCAAAATGAAAAAGTGTTTATAAACATGACAGTATTTCAGCCTGTGCATAAATAAGTTGTGTGAGTGCCCTCCCTTAGTTTATGTCTTTACTAGAGATGTATGTAAAAACAAACTATGACTACAAATAAAAGAATTCTACAGCCTGACTGGACAGCATTCAGTCTATAATTTTATAATAAGATGCAAACTCATTTTTTACCCCCAAATGAAAAAAAAAGTGTGTCTTATAATTCCAAAAATAAGATATTATTATGTTGCTAATCTACTTTAAAGTGTAAAAATAATTTAAAAAGCGAAATATTTTAAACCTCAAACTTAATAATACAGTCTCAGTGCATGAAAAAAACATAAAATGTAGCTTGTCTTTTCTATATGTGAATCAAATATAAATAAGAATGAAAAGTTAAAAAAAAATTGAATATTTCGTTGAGTTTCAAATTGTATTCATTGCTCTAAACGACAATGCAAAAAATAAAATTTAAGATGACCATTAGTGACCAGAAAATATGCCAGATTATTTGTAGGATATCTCTGAATACTGTCCTAAAGCAATCACCAATTTTCCTTAAAAAGTTCAATTTTAATTTGTACAGAATAGAATTGTTTCTTTTTCTTTCTAAATGTGTGTATAAAATGGTTGTTACTAAATTTACTGACACCACGTTCGAAATATTAACACAATTGTGAATAATGTTTAAATTGACAAATGGGCTTCATAGTTTATATCTCTTAATAAAGCCAATGCAATGAATATTTTTCAAATTATCCCACCAAATGAGCAGACTGATCTGTTTGGTCTACCTTGTGGAGAAACTACATTGTGCAATATATATTATGTTTGTCTATCGGCCTTCATGTTTATAGTTTCACAACTAGATGAAATATGCTTAAAAAATAAAGAACGCTATAAAACAAAATATTGATGTCAATTTGAAAAAGGACAAGAGATGGGAGCTCTTATTAAAAAAGTGGAAGTTTAATTAAACAATTTGTGCTCTATATTTCAGTATAAAATTCAAAGCAACAGGCTATTTAAACAAATGTGCTCTGTTGATACCAAATGATAAAAAATAAACAAAGCATTAAACTCTTTTTTTTTATCACTTCAACAACAAAACCAAATGACTTATTCAAATATAAATATCGTTATTTACAGTTTTGAAAAAAAAAAACTGTTGGATGAGTAACATAAAAAAAAGAAAGACTCACGTCCCAGCATATAAAAATGTATTCAATAATTTTGTCAAAACGATACAGTATTTTCAAACAAGTGTTATTACTTTGTGCTATCAATCTTTCACAGTAATCAATGCCGCTAAGGGACTGCACCAAACAGAATCTGAATAATGAGAATTTATTTTCTGACTAAAATAATAATTGAAAATAATTACAAGAAAATTCGCACCTATCAAAACAGAAAAAAAAAATACAAGGTATAATAAAATATGAAAATGAAACAATTTCATGACAGCTGAGTTAAGCTAAATATCATGGAAATAATCTGTTAGATTTAATCTAAAAAGATAACATTATTATTTTTTCTACAGAAGAGTCAATCATCCAGCTGCTGTAGAGACTCACCCATTTAAAATAAATACCCAGAAAAATAAAATGAGGAATAAATGAGGGTTTCAATAATAAATGAGGGTTTCAATAATAAAAATGGTGTTAATCATTGGTATAAAGAGTCTCATCATTCAAAAAAGCTTCAGCATATCTGTCTTTGGCATGCTATTCCACCACATTACGCCGGAAAATTGAGACTACTGTAAATATTTATCAAATTTTGTTTGGTTTACTAGTATGAGTAGTAAAGCCAACCAAACATTATGAACTTAGTTTGACGAAATACATTGATGAAAACTATCAGAACAAAACTTATTGTAATCCAGTAGAAATGCTGAGTTGTGAAATTCTAAATCATACAATGAATCTTTAATGCCAACAGAATCATTACTGTCCTTAAAACAAATCCAAACGTTGCCCTAAACATAATACATTTTCAAAAGCATAAAAAAAACAATCAAATGTGTTGGTAAAAAGGGGTAGCGTTTTAGTGAATGCATGAATTCATAATCTCCCCTTAAACTACTATTTCTTCTTTCTCTCAAAAAGTTATATTTTCAATAATTTATTAAACAAATAAAAACCACTTTATTATTTAAGAGAAAATTTTTTTTTTAAACTAGCATGATATTAGTAAATAAGAAAAAAATATGACATAAACGTCAAACATCGGAACTTCAAAAATCAAACAAAAAAAAGCCATATATTCAATCAAAGGGACAAAAATTTTCTTAAACGATGGATATTTTAAGAATGGAAGAAATTACTGGCGATACATTATGAAAGAAAATGTTTAAAAAAAAAATGAAGGGTCGAGATACATCTATTCAAAAGAATACATGAATGGTATCATAAATATCGTTTCCAGAGTTATATTTAATTTAAATTGTGTACTTTTTTCAACCTAAGAAAATGAAAACACATAAACTCAAAATGATTTTATGTTGAAACTTCTCTGATTAAAAAAAAAACCTAAAAAAATTCATTTTTTTTTTGTAAATAAAGATGTGAAGAAAATAAATTACTATAAAAAAATGTTGTTCTTTATACACATTACATAATTTAGGAGCGCACCTTGCACCTGCGACTAAACACTAAAGATACAAACATCTGCATAAATGTGGATATCACAATCAGAAGTGTAACTCAGTAGGAGGGATGAAATTCCTTGCATTTTATTCCATGAGATACACTCAATGCATTAATAAGAAAAACATCAGACAAACCTAACATAAAGTGAAGAGTAAAAATTGTTTTCCAGCAAAGTCATAAGTTTACAACACATTAGGAAATAGCTGAAAATTTCAAGAGTTTTAATACAAAAACATATTTAGATTTTTTTAATTAAACTGATGATAAATAATGTAAAACTTCAACATTTGTGGTATGGCAGATTCAATAGTAATTTAAAACAAAAAAAAAATTTTAATCAAGACTTGACCAATATAATCAAGCTTTGAATTTTATGATTATCTAAAAATATTAAGTAGAATAGAGCAAATTTTTTTTTCCCACTGTTGAACGCTGAATTTGGAATGACAAAACAATAATATTTCTTTACATTTAAAAAAAAAAAAAATATTCGGATTTAACATCTCTCTCATTCAACAAAACAACTGCAAGTGACGCTTTTTACCCCACATGTGAATCATTGATTCCGCAGTATCCTATTGGCTCGTTTGTTTGCTTCATCCACTCGTACGTTCAATGACCCGCCCTGTTTCGCCACACCAAAAAAAAATGGAAAGGAGCAAAAAGAAACAAAAGAATAAATAAAAAAATTAATAAAATTGAAAATAAAAAAAGGACAACTAAGAACTAAACATATCTAAACATATCTAGTACATTGAAAATAAGGATCTTTAAGCTACTTATACATATCAAATTTCAACAATAGAATAAAACTATCACATTTACCATACAAAATTTAGCATTGGATACATGATTTCAGCATTGTGAGATTACTTTTAATAAATATTAGTAGGCTAAAATAATTAATGCCAGTATAACTGGAAAATTCAGTTTCACCTAATAATTCTGCTATGCAACTGTGCATATATGAACATAAATATATATATATATATACCACATATAGTTAAAATGTAGATTTACCCTGATATCATAAAATAAATCTCCCCGAAAAGAAAAAAAAAAGATGAATTCCCTACAATTCTCACAGCATAAATCCTAATTATTTATCGAAAAACATTGACATAGTAATTAAGGTTGTTAAATACGTAACCATTTCCTAAAGAGACATGGTCCTCTTAAACAAGGTATTTTTACTCTGACCCATGAGTGGTGAAATATTTACATCCTATGTATATATATATATATTTACTACATATATGCACACATGCTTCTTTCTAATTAAGTGCTTTAATGTTTTACCTCAATAAATTTATTTCCTATTTTAAATATGAGGCGAATAAACTAAATGAAAAAAATAGTAAAAAAAAAAAATAACTATAGGAAAAAAAAACGGCAGAGCTAATGATAAATGAAAATAAATGGGTTACAAGTAATAT
Organism: Bulinus truncatus; assembly: GCA_021962125.1. Lineage (NCBI taxonomy): Eukaryota > Metazoa > Mollusca > Gastropoda > Planorbidae > Bulinus > Bulinus truncatus. The sequence goes on along the minus strand of JAGDYQ010000059.1, from coordinate 3,245,108 downwards.
TTACAAAAAAAAACTAACTAAAGGGCTATAATTTGACTAAAGATTTCAGACTAAACTATGGAGTACATGCCCTTAGCGCACTCAAGTCTTCATAAGAGATAAATATATGCTGTGATCTTCAGTGTGTGTGTATGATGATGTGAGATGATGTGGATGATGAGAATTTACAAATTGAGCAAGATAATTTTTAACATCCAAGGGGTTTTCCCCTAAAAAACTGCATGAATGAAGCTAGAAGCCTAAATTTTCCTTCTGTGTAGATGCAAAATTTGGTTCATTAGATCCAGATGACAGACTCAGAGAACTGCTCTTATTGATGGGCAAACTAGGCATTAGGGATACCACAGCTGCTCAGGGGTCCCCATTTGGGAATTTAATATTTCCGTAGTAAAAAACGTAATGTTTCATCTGAGCTATTGTCAGAGGCCCTGGTGTTTAAAAAAACATTACACTAAGGGGTAGGGTGGGGGAGTGAGGAAGGGTC
>JAGDYQ010000059.1:3189624-3239624 GCA_021962125.1 Bulinus truncatus | reverse complement strand
GCCAGACGGCTGTGTTTGTAAACAGACCATTGGCCAGTAGGCTCAATTAGGGGAAGTACCTAGCTCAATAAACAGGAGTTGTGTCAACTTCTATGCAAGTTAAATGAACAACACCTTTAGACCTAGCACTCATAAATAAATTATTTATATTTATATGGCCGCAACATTTGATCTTTTAACACTTGATTTTTATAACTAAATTGAAGTGCACTGGTGAAGTTTGCTATTTATATGAAAATCAAAACTTCTAAAGATTTCTAGAATTTCCCGGAACCTTCTCAAATTTTCCACGTTTTTCTAGAAGCTTCTAGAACCTTCTAGAGATTTCATAGAACCTTCTAGAACCTTGTAGAATTGTATAGATTTTTTTCTAAAACTTTCTAGAACCTTCTAGCATTTTCTGGATGCTTTATATATACATACTCACATTCAAAATTCATTTAACATGATTTAAAACGTCAGTGTCGATGAGGCAGTACTAAATAAAGTCATATATTCATAAAATTTTTTCTGTGCTGTTTTGAAGTTAAAGGAAACACAAAATAACAAAATGATCCAACAAAATTTGACAAAAAGTTGTTTTGGGCCACCCTAATACATACATATAAGAAATTATCAGGCCCCGAAGAAAAATTATAGATGTGGGCACTAAAGCACCTGATTTATTAGGGAATGGTAATGGTAGGGGGCCCAATGGTTGCCAAGTTCGCCTGTCCAATAAAACTCTCCTGACTCACCGCCTAATCGGTTTTATATTTCAGCACAAAGAAACTCATTACTATATAAATTAATGCAATAACTAGACATGGGATCATTCTTAACTGTTTCAAAATTGGTCTGAACGTTCTTTGACACAGTCTTCCCTGGCCATGAGCCCCAATGTCTAAAGCCCCCCCTTCCCCCTACCCCACACAACACAAATTCGGTACCAGTAGTTCGTCCCGCCACCCCCCCTCTTTCTCTCTCTCTCTCTCCTTCTCTTTTTAAACAAGTCCCTTGTTTTATTCTGCTTGGGCCCATTAGCAGCCCCGTAGTGTGAACATTCTACAGCAGGGGCCAGGCATTCTACAGCAGGGGCCAGGCATTCTACAGCAGGGGCCAGGCATTCTACAGCAGGGGCCAGGCCAGTAGCAGGGGGGGGGCAGGAAATCAATGTTACTAAGTAGAGCAAACAAGCAGAGGGGGCCAGACAAAACGCTTAAAAGGGGGAGGGGGGGGGCGCTAAGCATCTAAGGACTTAATCTTTTATCCCCCCTTTTTCTCCCTTCCATTTTAATTCACATATTTCTGTGTGTGTATGTGAGAGCGTTCGTGTCATTATGTGTGAAGTCGACTGTTCAAACGACTTTATACAAAATACAGCTATACCCAGTGGCGCAACCAGCAAAAAATGCTAGGGGGGGGCGGGAGGGATCACATTATGAAAAAAGACAGTTTGACAGTTTGACAGTTTGACAGTTTGACAGTTTGACAGTCTTTTTTGTAAATTTATAACATTAATTATGTATTGATGATTTGGCCTGGGGGGGGCGGCTTGAGCCCCCTGCCCCCCCCCCCCCTGGTTGCGCCACTGGCTATGCCTAAATATACTGTTAAATATATATGAATGATGTACATACAATACATATATTTATTTATTTATAGCATGCATCGCCGCTGGTTTTCTAAACAAACCTTTTCAAACCCCGCCCATTTCCCCCCTATCCTCCTTTCACCAATCGCCCTCCCCTCCCCCCACCTACCCCCACCCACCGTCACCACCATCCCCTCCACTCTTGGAGGAATTCTCCCATGTGTGTGGGCTCACACAAGCACACACGCACGCACGCACGCACGCACACCCAGACGTACCGTAGCTTGACAAATATTTGAATAGTGTTACGTTTATAACTAGATCGTATTAACACCCGGCTTATTCAGGGTGTGTGTATATGTGTGTGTGTGTGTGTGTGTGTGTGTGTGAGTGTTTGATGACTGTCACAAATACCGCGGTGATTCCATGTTCGTTGGCCAAACCCTCACACCCCCCGGGGGGGGGGGAAGGGGAGGGGCGAAGCGATTTTGTTGGAGAAGGAGGAAGGTAGCAACGCACAGTCATTCTGAAATCATAGATTTGATAAGAAATCATAACACTGTACATTATATATACAGAAAAAGAAATCACTTTGTGGAGATTGTGAAAATATCTATCAATCAATCTATCTCTCTGTCTATTTCTCTGTCTAATTCTATATGTCTAATCTATCCATATATATATATATATATGTGTGTGTGTCTCTACTCTGTACATCTCTATCTATCTATCTATCTATCTATCTATCTATCTATCTATCTATCTATCTATCTATCTATCTATCTATCTATCTATCTATCTATCTATTTATCTATCTATCTATCTATTTATATGTATATCTATCTCTATATCGATCTATCTATTTATCTATCTATCTATCGATCGATCTATCTATTTATATGTCTATCTATCCCTCTATCTCTATATCTATCTATCTATCTATCTATATATATATATATATATTTATCTATCTATTTATATGTCTATCTATCTCTATATCTATCTATCTATCTATCTATCTACACACACACATATATATATATATATATATATATATATATATATATATATATTAAACTATGCTTTAGCTCAGTAAATAAAGTATTACGCTATGCATTTAAAAAAAAAAAGAATTGTCCACTTTGTTGACAACCACAGGTCAATGGTTGTTCCAGGTGCCGATGATGGTATTTCAACGAATTTAATACAAATTAATTGATTTTGATTTGGTATAGCCTGGACAGACTCGGGAGACTTATAGATAATGCATCATTTGAAGTGTGAGATGTCATTGTGTTTGTTGTGTGTAATAACCTTGTGAACATTGTATAAAACATAAACATTTAAGATTGAAAGTTTGAAAATACAAATAAATGAAATATTTGGCTGTTATTAGGTGTGTGTTAGTACCCATTAGTTGTGTTGTTTTCGTTGACAAAAACTAAAACTAAAATTAGCAGCAAGACTAAAACTAGACGAAAACTGAAATTATTACAGAAAAAACGAAATAAAAACTGAAACTAAAATATAGTGTTGCTTTCGTTCACGGAAACTAAAACTAAAACCTTCGTTGACGAAAATGTTGACTTTTCGTCTACGAGAACTAAAACTAAAACTAAAATTAGCAGCAAGACTAAAACTAGACGAAAACTAAAATTATTACAGAAAAAACGAAATAAAAACTGAAACTAAAATATGACCTGGGACTAAAACAACACTACCCATTAGGATGAGATGTAATCTCTTAGAACCTATGTACCACTTATGTGACTTTTTTTTTGGTGCCCTTCTTTCATCCCCACCATAGCCGATAGTGCAATGGCCATGGAGGCACCACGGGAGATAATATAGTAAGAAATTTTTTTTTAACCATGACCTGAAAAATCAATTGGTCATCACAGGAGATAGATCCACGGACACTCTGATTGACAGTCGAGCTCTTTACCACACGACCATCAGCCCACACCTTAAAACAAATCGCCCCCCCCCCAACATGGACACATTTTAGGTTTTTGTACTGCTCTTCTTTCATCCCAAACACAACCGGGAGTGTAATGGCTATGTAGGCACCACGGGAGACATGGAAGGAAAATCTAACCACGACCTGAAAAATTCACTTGGCTCTCACATGAGATCGAACCCGAGACATTCAGGTTGACAATTGAGCACTTTACCGCTTCCTATAAATATTTTATATTTTTTTCGAAAAAAAAATGCTCTATTGTCCCCGTTTTGTCTGTCTGTCTGTCTGTCATCACCCTAGATCTCAACAACCATAAGTCCTAGACCCATGATGTATATATCATTTTGTAGGTCTTGGCCTGCCAAGTGTACATCAAAAGCCCATTTCGCGATCTGACCTCTGAGGGCCGAAAAAGGGGGCGTTTTAAGTACCGTTTTTGCTTATATTTTAAATATAAATAATAAAAATTAATCAAAGGGGCTTAATCATTATTTATTTTTGTAACAGTTATTCAACATGATTACTTCCCTCTCTATTTACCAGCAAAATCTATGGCTGTCACCCGGAAAAAAAATACGGATTTCGTCCGGCGTAACTGTACACGAAAATACTCTAAAATGTCCTTTGTCCAAATCGGAAATACTTAAATTGCTTGTTTTTATATATGGCTGTGAAATGGCTCTAATTAGTCATCAGAAAAGTAGCAAAATTTCATTATAAATTAGTTTCTTCAATTCTGACATTTTTATTCCTACTGCCCCCCCCTCTCCCGGGAGCCAGGAAGTTTTTTCCTTATTTTTTGGTTTCATTTGAATGTTTCATTTCTCCGTGAGGTAGGTAACTCTTTTATTTTATTCAATTGGGTGTTCTTCTTGCAGATTACCGCAGTAAATACACCCGCCTCGGGGGCCATCTTCCATTACTCCCACTAACTTAAGTCAACAAAATGTTTTCATTGCTATTTTCCTATCCCCCCCCCCTCCTAGTGCCGGTAGAGACGTAAGCTTGTTTCCAAACCTCGCTTATAAGTTATAGTAAAGTAAATAATGTTTCTCTATAGTTGTGTCTTAACACTTGGAAGCATTTTGAATCGTTTTGTCAATTCGTTTTACTGTTACAAGGTTGAAAAAAATATATAATAAATAATAAATAATTCAAAATAGTTTTAAAAAGAAAAATTGAAAACAGCGCTCTTTTTTTTTTTTACTATTCTGCCAGTCTCTAGGGTGGACCCCCCTCCCCCCCCCCCACACACACACACCTCTTACCAACGAAACATAGGCTCAACTACTAGAAAAAAAGCGGCCTTGCATCTGGGATGTTTTTCTTTGACGTAGCTAAAAGTTTGTCCAGAGGCACTTGATAATTGGGGCCGTGGTGAAAGGATTACCCTTGTTCATATAGACAAGGAACAAAAATTCATCTAACATCATTACTCTTAACTCCCTCTCCCTCCTCCCCCCCCCTCCCCTTACATCCCTAACCCTTCCCCCCCGCCCTCCTCTCCACCCGATCACAAACCAACGCCACAGCTGCCCCCTTCCCCGTCAACGTTTGAAGGAGCCCCACGGACGGTGGGCAAGCACTCGCATAATTCCTGTTTCAACATACAGGAGTGTATGTACAAGGGGTTTTTTTTAAATGAATGGAAAATACTGACAGATCTGTAGGTACTTGGGAGACACAGTGAGAGATTAAGAGAGATAGATGGAAAGTAAAATAGAGAAAGGGAGAGAGAGAGAGAGAGGGGGGGGGAAGAGAGAAAGAGAGAGAGAGAGAGGGAGAGAGAGAGAGAGAGAGAGAGAGAGAGAGAGAGAGAGACTTAAAAAGTAATTCCGGTCCGTCCTGAACAAGTAGCAGTGAATTTTTTTTTCTATTTTTAATTAGACGTCTCTAAAATTTTGACTGCAAAACATCTAATAAAGTGGACATCAATCTGTCTCTTATAAAATTAACTTCATTTAATTTTCTAAATATTAATGCCTAACAGACTGACACATATTTTCCAACAATCGTACGATAGCACTTACAGTACATAAATTATTCAAACTTTTGTTTTCGTTTTAAACGAGGAAAGATGTAATATTGAGGGGGCACCAGGACAAACGTCATTTTGTAATTCTAGGGGGAAAAACAACAACAACATAAAAACCACTGGTGAATATTGGGCCCCCCTTTATATTCTTTGAAAACCTGGGCCACCTCTGACAACCGTCAATTTTTTAAATCATTTAAGCCTGACAGTGCCTGACAGTGCCTGACAGCGCCTGACAGTGCCTGACAGCGCCTGACAGTGCCTGACAGCGCCTGACATAATTAGCTCCAATGTAACTACAAAAATAGTCATTTAAATCTGACATAGTAACAAGCAATAATAACAGTCATTAATTACATGTCGAGAAGTCTAATGTTGACATAGACTAAAAGTTTCTAAAAAAAACCCAAACGTCACCAAATTCCTTGTCTGTACACAACTTTTTTTGAAACTTTTTAAAAAAAATAATCTGGCGGAGTTGTTGTGCAGGCCAATGACGATCTCGAGACGGCACTGTTTCGAACACCTGTAACAGGGCAAGGCCGAAATTTTCGGACCAGGAGAAAAACGAACAGGCTAGTAGGTCCTTAATGAAAACAGATTTACCGCTGTCACCATTGACACATTTTTTGAAGTAAAGTCCTGTTGATGTTTTTGCCCCCAGTGGTCAGATTATATGTAGGTCAATTACGTGTTCGGGGGAAATAATTAAATACGTGATATTTTCGTAAGTAAACATTATACATGTAAACAAAAAAAAACAAAAAAGTATTTTTAGAGCATGAAATCAAATGTCAGTGAATTACACAATTTTTTTTAAAAAAATATATGTTTCTGTTTTTGGTGGCAGTCAGTAAAAGTAAAATTTCCCATCGCCCAACTAGGCCATCGGCCTGTAAGGAAGAATTGAAACTTCTTATATCCTATAAAACAGTACTTCCCAAATTTTTTTCCCGCCACGGACCGGTCCGCGTCTGATAATTTCATCGCGTTTGGCAAGAAGGATGTGTGTGTGTGTGTGGGGGGGGGGTGATTATTTCTCGTCCATGAAAAGTCATACAATCCCGAGAGAAATACACCACAGTAAATAAAAAGGAAATAATTTAATGTTTCCTTGGCGACCCAGTATCATTTGATCTACGGATCGGTACCGGTCCGCTTCCCGGGGGGGGGGGGGTTGGGCACACTGCTATAAACCACTGATGGGACTGTTATTTTCACCCCCCTCCCCCCACCATAGACGATAGTGCAACGGCCATGGAGGTGTAACGGGAGATGCAGCGGATGAAGAGTAGTTTTCATCTGTCTCCGTAGTTACGGGATATGAAGGGATTCCGCGGTTAGCAGTAATTTTTGTTAGTCCATTTTCGCATTTAAAATTTAGTATTACAATTTTAGAGCCCAGAACATATTATTATTATTTCAAGTCCGTTTAAAGACTTAGAACAATGGATGCCAAGTGTGAGATGGGTAAGATCTGAACTCTGGATCTTCGTGAACTTAAACAACAAATATTAAAATTAAGTGAACAATAGTAGTTTAAAAATGTGACTCGTGGGGAGCCGGACAAAATTCATCAAAAAACACGCTTGCTGCTTTAAGAGGCGCTATGGGCATCAGTGGTAATAGTGGAAATAATTTAAGACTTGAAGCAGATATTATTGAAAGTACTTTTTCGAAAACCTTTTAAACTGTTCTTGTTTATTTTCAATCATTGAAATCCGGTTAAAAATAATGGGTTTAAAATTATTTTATATTTCCAAGGCGGTTATTTGCCGAAAGAAATATTTTTTTAAAAAAAGAACATTAATTAAAACTCGAGTAACAACATCAGCACTTTAACACGTCTCCACAGATGCTTAGAAAACAAAATAATATTCACAGCTCTCCTACGTATCGATATGTTTTAATCGTCACAGCTCTGGTAAGTATCGATACGTTTTATTCGTCCTGTGCAATCGATTTCTCCAGAAGCTCATTTAGAAAAAAAAAAGCCATATCAACAACAACATCAACAACAACAACAACGTCTTCTCGTCAATCAAAATTGACTGACGACGCCCACCCAGTGCAGACGCTTTTGTCTTCCACCCCACCTTGACTCCGCCTCTAGAAAGAGAAAGCTCTCCTTCTATTCGTTCTGATATTATTTTTTCCATTATTGGCCACAGTTGAAGATTTCAGCCCCTCAACCCCCCCCCCTCCATACACACACCCATCCATTCCCCGACACCAACCAAAAAAAAAAAATAACCTTACCCCCAAATCACCACCCGTCCCCTTTCCTTTCTACCCTAGCCCCGAACCTGCTTACCCCGCCGCAGCTACTACATAACAGTGCGGCCCTTTGTTTGCAGTTCTCTTTCTCATGGATCTCTGTCTGGAGAAGAACCAGCAGTGGGTTTTTTTTTCCTTTTATTTTTATTATTGACACAATGCTCGTAAATAGAGCAAAATGTAAATGGACCAGGGGTGGTGGGGGGAGAGAAGGTATAGTAAGAAGGGGAGGGGGTAGGATGCTATGGTAGCTAAATAGCGGGGATTAGTGCGGGGATCTTTTTTTTTTTGTAGTGTTAGCGGGCAGGCTTATCTTCGATTCTGCGGAGTGGATGAGATATCACGACGACAGGAAGTTGTTACTTAGTAACGGTTGGTGGATGTTGGGTGAAAAAGGATAAAGAAAAGGAGAGCTCTTGTAAGATAACCTTATGGGGTCTGTTGTACATGTATTTTTCTGTGTATACATTACCATACAATGATATGCCACACCACACCATACAATTCTTTACCGTACCATACCATAACATACCATGCCATGCCTTGCCTTGCCATACCATACCATACCATACCATACCATACCATACCATACCATACCATACCATACCATACCATACCATACCATACCAATACCATACCATACCATACCATAACAATACCATAACAATACCATGCCATAACATGCCATACCTCTACATACCATGCCATACCACTACATACCATGCCATAACATTCCACGCCATACCATACCACATCATAACATACCTTGCCATATCATACCATGCCATACCATACCATACCATACTATCCAATGTTATGCCACATCAAGTCATAACAATGCTATGCTAGGATGCTATCATATACTACTGTATGCTCTTCAACTAAGTGATTAGGAAATATTTTGAAAGATGGTGGAAGGGGGTTGTGCAGGGCCGCCGAGAGGGGGCAGGGGGGAGGGTCATAGCCAGGGGACCCGCATCTGTAAGGGGGGCATAAAGGGGGCCCGCATCCCCGACAAGTCAATTTTTTCACGACTCATTGTTTATTAAGGGGCCCGCAATGATGTCCTGCCCTGAGGTCTGCGTTGGCTCTCGGTGCCACTGGGGTTGTGTGAATGTAATCCATAATAAACAGATCAGAGTGAGCCAGATTTAAGTATAAAAATATATTCTGTAACAGTAAACATAAAAATAAAAAAAAAAGAAATAGCTAACAGTCTGATACTTCATATTTATTAATATACTATTTGTCTTGATCAACGTTTATCATTTTTTTTTGTTTCTTTATGCGAATACAACCTGACGGGGAGAAAAGCCCACTTCGAGAGACAGCAAGGCAGGAATATTGTGAATAAAGTACCCAGTACTCTGGTATGTCATGTCATTGCACTCTACCAGTACTCTGGTATCATCTTGCCGTGTCATTGCACTCTACCAGTACTCTGGTATGTCATGGCATGTCGTTGCACTCTGCCAGTACTCTGATATGCCATGGCGTGTCACTGCACTGTACCAGTACTCTGATATGTCATGGCAAGTCAATGCACTGTACCAGTACTCTGGTATGTCATGGCATATCATTGCACTGTACCATTACTCTGGTATATCATGGCATGTCATTGCACTTCCCTAGTACTCTGGTATTTCACTGACTGCTAGGCGGCCAATTTCAGACATTGCCCAGCTAAACCGGCCAATGTTCAATGCACAAATCTCTACTAAATCTGTTCAAATTTAATAAAAGATGTCGGCCATGCCAGTGACTTATCTTTTAAAGTAAATTCATTTTGCTTGAATGTTCAAAAAGGTTCGTAATTGATGTTATCTTTTTCATACCATACTTTCCCCATTGTCACTTCGACACCGGCCGGTCGTACCCAGCCAATGTTCAAATGTCAGACGTTGGCCGCTTTAGCTAGCCAAATGTCTGCAACTGGCCAACCAGCAGACAATGGCCGTAACAAATATATGCCACATTGACACATTTCTTCATGTCATCAGCTGACCTGAAAAAAAAAAAATTATTAAGCGTAAATATTTTTCCTCTCCAATAAAATTTTACCTGGATTGAAAAAAATAAAGGAAAACATTTTGGAAAATAGTAGACAACATGTACATTAATCCCTGTAATCATGATCTTTAAATGGCGCCTTTGACGGGGGACATCGGACTCATGGCTCTGACGCCGCTGTTTATTTGTGTCACGGATATAAACATGAGACTGAATTCTGTTTCATACCTGCAGGCGATTACTGTTACCTGTATCCCCATGACAGTGTTTGAAATCCTTTCCCCTTGGCTGTCCTAATACTGTGTACGAATAAAGTCATTGGCTTTGCGCAACATTTTTTGGGTATATAGGATTTATAAAAGAGGCATTTGTAATAAGTGTGTGCGCGAGCTTGGCAAGATGTGTGCGCGAGCTTGGCAAGATGTGTGCGCGAGCTTGGTAAGATGTGTGCGCGAGCTTGACAAGATGTGTGCGCGAGCTTGACAAAATGTGTGCGCGAGCTTGGCAAGATGTGTGCGCGAGCTTGGCAAGATGTGTGCGCGAGCTTGGCAAGATGTGTGCGCGAGCTTGGCAAGATGTATGCGCGAGCTTGGCAAGATGTGTGCACGAATCACAGAGATCAGTGATCTTCCGAATGTAGACTTTGTTTTTTTTTAATATTTTTATTGCATTGAAGCAATATTGAAAGGGAAAAAAAATAGTATATATATATATATATATATATATACATATATATGTATATATATATATGTGTGTGTGTGTGTGTGTGTGCCATTGTTTTACCAACCTTCTAAGTCAGGACTAACACAGCACATCCATTAAATGGAGCAGCAATGATTCAAAGTCAAGGGGTTATACCGATGAAGTGTAGAGACAAACCCCCAATGTTTCAAGTCATACTTAGCTTTCTATTATCTATTTCTTTAATTTAAAAAAAAATTGAATAAATACAACGCTTAGTTCTATTAACATCTTTAAATTTAAAAAAATATTGAAATTATACAATTAGTTGACCCTATTGAAAACCAAATGAATGTTTACCATGAAATATATACGATAAAATGTTTACCATGAAATATATACGATAAAATGTTTACCATGAAATATATACGATAAAATGTTTACCATGAAATATTTACGATAAAATCATTAAAATGTATACCATGAAAAATATCTCATACTACCCCCCTCCCACCCCTACCCCTTTATTCTACTTTGTATACAGAGTCGTTTGTATGGACAGGCAGAAAAGGCGGCTACCTAGGCACCCATCCCCCCCCAACCCCACACACACTCTCTCTCTCCGCTGGTTTTTATTACGTTGTTTTGTGACTTTTTAATTATCGTTACTTACAGTGAGTCTCGTGACTTCAACAGTGGGTGTCATCACGGAGGGGGGGGGGGAGGGGGCGTCTTGTGAAAAATATATATTATTGGCCCCAAGATTTTCAAATGGCATCACTGACATTGCTTTTCAAATTGGGCTTTTAAAATGTAACTCTGCCTAGTGCCCCTAAATAGCGCTTTTGAATGGTGCCCCTTAATCAACGTATGAAAAGCCCTACTGGTATATATAGCACACACAAAGCATCCTCCTGTACACTGCTATTCCGTGATTCTCTGTAAGTAAACCCCTTGACAATAATTCAAATTCCGTTATCCCTCAGATGTAAACCCCCTCGACAATGCTGTATAATTCTAATTCCGTTATCCCTCAGAAGTAAACCCCCTCGACAATGTTGTATAATTCTAATTCCGTTATACCTTAGAACAGAGGTGGGCAAACTTTTTCTACGGAGGGCCACATTGAAAACTTGATTGTTTATTGGCGGGCCGCGTATAAATTTTGTCTACTTCAATTACAATGTACAACGTATGAAAATATGAATTAAAGATAATAACCTTTCATTTGTCATTTTATATCACGTTCACGTTTTATAACACATGCACATTATATTTTAAAATACGAACATGTGCGTGCGTACGGGCCGCACAATATACTATGAGGGGCCGCATGATGCCCGCGGACCGTAGTTTGCCCCTCCCCACTCCCCCCCTGTCCTAGAAGTAACTCCTCGACTATGATGCATAACGCTATTCTCGTCCTTGGCGAATATAAACTTTTACTTTATTTATTTTTTTACAGTATTAACAAGAACAGCAACAAACTAATCAGTATGGGCGTTTCTCACACTTTGAGAACCATCTGACTAGTAAACATTTCACTACCAACTTCGTCTCTCTCGAGTGACCAAAAAAAAAAAACAACAGATTATAAAACTCCTTCTGAAAATTGCTGATACGTTTAATTTTTCATACTCTTGGTGTGAAGACAAAGAATTTGCTCCCTACCCCGCTGGGACATGTTTTTGGTACACAGTTTTAGAAATTGGATTCTCCTCGGTTTTCAAAACATGTTAGACGATCGATAGGTCACTACTGGTCATTTTTTTTATGTTTTAGCGAAAAATAAAACTAAACAAAGAAAAAAAGAAAATGTCCACGTTTGTATGTCTCGTCGCGTTATATTATTTTGACAAAACTCTAAGATGATTTAAGTTGAAGTTTTCGTTGGACACATTTCTTTTTCTTTTCTTCAGACATTTACAGCCATGTTTACATATTTACAGCCGTCCACACCAGTTCACAGTACTACACAACAGTCTACAGTTCTCCACACCAGCCCACAGTTCTCCAAACCAGTCGACAGTTCTCCACACCAGTCAACAGTTCTCCACACCAGTTAACAGTTTTCCACACCAGTCAACAGTTCTCCACACCAGTCAACAGTTCTCCACACCAGTCAACAGTACTACAACCAGTCAACAGTTCTCCACACCAGTTAACAGTTATCCACACCAGTCAACAGTTATCCACACCAGTCAACAGTTCTCCACACCAGTCAACAGTTCTCCACACCAGTTAACAGTTCTCCACACCAGTTAACAGTTATCCACACCAGTCGACAGTTCTCCACACCAGTCAACAGTTCTCCACACCAGCCCACAGTTCTCCACACCAGTCAACAGTTCTCCACACCAGTCAACTGTTCTCCACACCAGTCAACAGTTCTCCACAGCAGTCAACAGTACTACAACCAGTCAACAGTTCTCCTCACCAGTCAACTGTTCTACTCACCAGTCAACAGTTCTCCACATCAGTCAACAGTTCTCCACACCAGTTAACAGTTATCCACACCAGTCGACAGTTCTCCACACCAGTCAACAGTTCTCCACACCAGCCCACAGTTCTCCACACCAGTCAACAGTTCTCCACACCAGTCAACTGTTCTCCACACCAGTCAACAGTTCTCCACAGCAGTCAACAGTACTACAACCAGTCAACAGTTCTCCTCACCAGTCAACTGTTCTACTCACCAGTCAACAGTTCTCCACATCAGTCAACAGTTCTCCACACCAGTCAACAGTTCTCGACATGTCCACAGCTATCCACATCAGTCCACATGTCCACAGCCCTGTACATCAGTACAGAGCCGTACATATGTCTACAGCCCTCCACAGCTGTCCTCTTCAGTCCTCAGTTTTGTTATATGTTATATATATATATATATATATATATATATATATATAGATAGATAGATAGATAGATAGATAGATAGATAGATAGATAGATAGATAGATAGATAGATAGATAGACCAAATGACATGCAGACAGACCAGGTCTCAAGCTACAATATCATTGACATGTTAATTTCCAGCACCTCCATCCTTCAAATCCCCTGCCCCCCCTACCACTCCCCCCCAGCGCCCCCTCCCCCTGGCAGAACAAAGTAAAAGTCCATTGTCTTTGTACCACACTACTGCATGGCACTTCCTTCAGCACCTGCTACTGCCATCCTAAATGCAAGTCGGATACACACAAAAAAAACACATTTGTAAAAAAAAAAAAATCGGGAATTAAAAAAAAAAATTATAATGATATATGCCTATATAGATATTCTTTAAAAAAAATGGAGGCAACCGAAAGCGGTTGAGATTCTCACCTGGACATGTCAGGGAAACGAAGGCCAGTGTTAAAGGTGAGTTATGTCAAGTCAAAGTTGACAGATTTAATACTTTCTCAAATAGAACTCTTCTCTTTTTTTTTTCTCTCTCTCTTTCTGATTTCTCTCCCTTTTCCATTATTCTTGTTCCTTGTTCAGCTCGTAGTTAATTTTTTTGTTCGCAGTTGTCTGCGCGTATGTCTGTCACAATTGTCTGTGTGTGTGTGTGTGTGTGTCTGACACAGCTGTCTGTGCGTCTGTGCGTATGTCTGTCACAGTTGTCTGTGCACATGTCTGTCTCAGTTGTCTGTGCGTATGTCTGTCAAGTAGTATGTGCGTATGTCCGTCTCAGTTGTCTGTGTGTATGTCTGTCACAGTTGTCTGCGCGTATGTCTGTCACAGTTGTCTGTGCGTATGTCTGTCACAGCTGTCTGTGTGCATGTCTGACACAGCTGTCTGTGCGTATGTCTGTCACAGTTGTCTGTGCATATGTCTGTCACAGTCATCTGTGCGTATGTCTGTCACAGTTGTCTGCGTGTTGTTTGTTCGTTTTTTGCCAGTTTGGTTTGACGTAAAAGACACCGGTGGTCAGATTTTTATGAGGGTCCGGCACATGTTATCGGATCGCGATAGTTGTGGAAAGTTTGGACATTTGAGCCCCGTTGAAATCATAGGCGGTCTATACACGGTGAGTACGAGGGGGTGAGCAGTACGCTTGGTCGGTGGCGTAGCTAGATATGGCCGGTGGGAGGATGCTTATCACTGGGCTGCACTTAATCTGCCGCCACTCATGGTCGGCATCTACCGGACATTAGCGAGATATATTCAGACTCCACCCTGGGCGCTACTTTTCACTGATTACGCCACGGCGAGGCGCCCAGTACACGCACAATTTCTTTTCGCCGAGTATATTTTTAGAATGTATAGGGAAGCCGCTTGAAAAATTGTATTCACTTTTTTTGTTTATTATTTATAACTTGTGTGTTAAATGAATGATTTGAGTGTGTTGAATACGACATAAAACTAAAGTGAATAAAGACTGTGACTCATCAATGTATTTTATAAATTGAAATTTGAAATGAAACTTTTTCTTATTTGTCAAATAATTCATAGTTATTTTTCCTGCGATGTAGAATATATATATATATATATATATATATATATATATATATATATATATATAACAAGAGAGAGAGAGAAAGAAAGAGAGAGAGAGAGAGAGAGAGAGAGAGAGAGCAACAGTGGTTATTGTTTTTATTAGCTTAAATTTTTACTAAAGGTTTGTTGATTTCTATGACATTATTCCACATGGATAAAAGTTATTAATACAAATTTGAAATTATTTTTTTTATTTTTTTTTATTTTACAGCAATAATTTATTTCTAATTATGACGTCTGTCAGTTTATTTATCATTGTATTATTTCAATAAATCACTTAGATTTTTTCCTCCAGATGTTTACCACTTTACATATCCACCCAGCATTGTCCACGTCGTAGTATGCTGAAAATCCTAGCGATACGCAGCAACCTAACCTCTTTGCACTCATCTCGCGGGCTATGGATAGTGTCAAGGTGTCCCAGTATTAATTTGGGACCAGTACGTTTTCATTTGTCCCGTCTCGGCGTCCCAGATAGGTTAGAAAATATCCCGGGGTGTGAATTTCATCGAACTCACACACTTAAAAAATATTTCATAGTTACAAAGTTCTGCTGGTGTTTTTTTTTTCATTCTGCGGTCACATTATTGGACAGCGACAAAGTTTCGCTGGTCAGCAGAAGGCTATAGTCTTATTTGTTTTCTAGCGTTATCCTTGTTAATAAATCAAAATTATTTCGTTATATATTCTTGAATATATATATATATATGTGTGTGTGTGTGTGAAAATACACAACAGCAATATACAACAGCAATATTCAACAGCAATATACATCATCATATTATTCATTTCCAGTGTGCGTTAAATCGAAAGCGGAAAACAAGAATTCAAAATGGCGTCTTGCCAGCGTACCGATTCGAGAGATGTTTTTTAAAAATCTACAGTTTTGAATTGATTCTGCGGTTTTTAAACATGAAAGCCAAATGCCAAAATGTAAAATAATTCCATGTAAATATTTTTTGGTTTGTTTTTGTGTATTTCTACAACATATTACATCTTTAAATTGTAATAAAATCATGAAATTATCGGATCTGACCGAAACCAAAAATAACCTAGCCTACCGATCAAACCTAAGGGAGGCTATTCAAAAAGCAAAATAAACTAAACAATATGCCGACCTCTTCATCAGTCGAGAACATATGCATCTTGCTTAAAACAGTTAATATTTTTTTTAAAAAGTAGGGCCGTAAAATGATAAAACTATATGACCACTTTAATAAAATAATGAGGTAAGTTCATGTTTTTAAGGTGTCTTTCTTATAATCAGAATGATTTTAGCTGCGTTTTGCATAACGCTGTTGTTAACAATAACATCCTCGACATCATAGTAGTAATAATTATTATTCACGAACAGTGAATGACAAGTAAATATAACAAAGACAACGCAGCCTTGCAAATCTTTAGATGATTAATGTCATGTTTATGGCTTTTTTTGTAAATTATGTAAAATTTAGTATTATCTCTATACTATAGTCAGTTTTATTTAAAATAAAAAAAATCTGTATATATTATTCTGTGCATAACTAAGGGAAATCTACTCCTAATATACTCAACAAAAAGATATCATCTGCAATTATATTTTTCATAGTAATTACAAAGAATTTTTCGACAGTCTGTCTGTTCTACTCATTTTATTGGTGGTTGGTAATAATTATTGCTTTTTGACAGTCTTTCTGTGCTGTTAAGCCTATTAGTTTTATGTAAGAGTTATTGGGGTTTTTTCATTGCAAACAAATAAAGTAGTCTATTTCATTGCAAACAAATAAATTAGTCTATTTCTCTTTGCATCAAAGATTTCTATCCATCAAAGATTTCTATTTTCTATAAAATTGTGTAAAAACATTAAATTGTGATATGTCAGATTTACTTAAAAATAATTGTAAGATAGTCAGGAAATCCAGAGCAGATGAATCATCTGAGGCAAAAAAAAAAAGGCGCCATGAATCTAATAAATTGCGAAAGCAACAGAGAATATTTCATGAATCTGCAAATTCTTTTTCATTTGACTTTGTTCTCATGTTCTTAGATAATTTCAATTTTTTCAATTTGGACCACAGATGGCTTTGGTTAATACAGGTCCCTACTATATAATCCCTTGATGCTCTTAGAATAACTGCTAGAAGCTGTCGGAAATCTCCTCCCATCAAAATAACTTTCCCTTCGAATAATGCATCACTTTCCATTAAATCTTTCAGTAATCTATCCACAGCAATAAAACAATGAGTTTTAATTCTGTCAAAGTCTATGGAGAAAAAAATTCTAAAAATCCTGTGTATAAAGAGGTCTTGATGCAATAAAAAATCTTAAGTACATAATTTTAAAAATGTAACATAGTATAAATTGTACAAAAACTTATTTTAACTGTAATTAACCACCACCAGTTATTTTATCTAAAATGTCTATTTAGGTCGACTACTTTTTATTTTATTTAACAGTCCTTTTTAGGGTCATTACATTTTATTGTATTTAACGGTCCTTATTAGGGCCACTACCATTTATTGTGTCTAAACGGTCCTTTTTAGGGCCACTACCATATTTTGAATCTTCAATGTCCTTTTCAGGGCTAATGAAAATTTTACGATTAGCTTGAGTTCGCTTGCTAGCATGAGTTTTAATAAAAAAAGTTCCTTTCAGGACCACCTAAAAGTAAAGTTTATTTATTTAAGGTACATTTATAAGTAAAATATAAACATTGTTGAGGTTAATTCATAGTTATAAGTATTTTGAAAAGTTCTGCAAATGTTTTGCGGGTACAGCTAGTATATAATATTATTCATTTCCAGTGTGCGTTAAATCGAAAGCGGAAAACAAGAATTCAAAAATGGCGTCATCCCCTGAGTCTCGATTCAACATTTCTTTTTGAAATATCTACAGTTTTCAATAGTTTCTGTGCTTTTAATTATAAAATGTAAAAGTCCCCAATATTAAAAATTAATAATTAGCATATAATATCATTCAAATCATTGTAGTTTTTATTACAACAGAGCATTTTAACATCGTCAAACGTAAAACAATAGTAATAATCGAAAATCTCCGACGTCGGCGACGATAAGACTATTGACCGTGTTTTCGTATCTAATTTCGTAAATAAAGTTCTTTTTAAAAGTCGATATAATATTTAAAAAAAGAAATTCTGCAAATTTCTATACTACTTAAGTTCTCAGCTTTTAAAATATTTATGATTTTAAATAAATATGGCTTTGAAGTAGTTCTTAATTACAAAATAACAATATAGACCTAAAAAACTAGGTCAAAAGGCAATGTAAACATAACCGAGCAATATTTTTCTAATAGTTCATTAAAACTGCACGCATAACTTGTGCTGCGAGGTGGCTGAGAGGATATGCGACTCGGCCAAGTATCTCTGTGTTTTGCAAACTCTCCGGGTTCGATCTCTCCCTGAGACATTTTTTTTTTGTTTTTTTTTTAAGAATATATCCTTTTAGTTATTTTAATGAAAAGTAACTAATTAGATCTCTTTACATTTTTTTTTAAAATTTAAATAATGTATCTTTTAGGATGTTGTAAGAAAAAGAAACAACAACTAATTAGATTTTAAATTATTTCATAACTTAAAAAAAATTAACACAGAGGCGTAACTGGGGGGGGGGGGTCCAAAATCGCCGGTCCCCAGCTTGATGGGTCACCCCCAAAATTATTTTTTACATTAAATATTAAGTATTACATTACTCTCATGATATGGTATCGAGCGTCAAAATGCAGGGCCCCCAAATCCTAGGTTCGGCAATGGCTTTACAATAGTCTATCTTCCTGCAAAGGCTTTGCAGGGTACAGCTAGTATATATATATTTGTGAAAATACACAACAGCAATATTCAACAGCAATATACAACAGCAATATACAACAGCAATATTCAACAGCAATATACATATATATATTTGTGAAAATACACAACAGCAATATACAGCAGCAATATATATCAGCATTTTACAACAGCAATATACAACAGCATTTTCGGAAGTAAACATACACGATAATCGAAATGAAGTCATTATAGATTATTTTGTCTTTTATTTAGTGGGACACACACACACACACACACTGAGTTACACACACACACTGAGTTACACACACACACACATTGGGTTTAACACACGCGCGCGCGCACACACACACATACACACAAAAATACACTCACATAAAAGTGGTACGCGGGACTAAACTCATTATTCTAGCGGACCGCTAATATACACGAATGAATTTGTACACTTTGGTCTTCGGTGAAAACAAGTCTTTCTGTGAATGTTTATGAGTCTTAGCTGGTAGTATCCCCGCCAAAAACTTCCTTCGGTCCTCGGTTCAAAGCCTCTAAAGACGTTATATAAAAAATCAACCGATGACATACAGTGGTCAAATCTACCTTCCAAAATAATACATAAACAGCCGAAGAATATGGTGCGCAATACGAAAATGAACACACACACACACTGACACACACACACAAATGGCAGAAATCGTCTACGAGAAATCAAATCATTGGCGTCAATGTAAAGCAGTCAATCGAATCCAAACTTCCAACATGATGAATGAATTTTAATCAAAAGGTTTGCTTAATCGTAAATATTGTTTACGCCTCTCCAAAGTTCGGTAAAGACTACTTACTGAATGACGATTTCTGAGTTGTATAACTTTTTTTGAATCTTTTTGATATCGTGAGATCGTTTTTGGGGGAGCGAGGGGTGGGGTGGGGGGGGGGTGTCGAGTGAGGTAGTGTTGTAAATATTTTTAAAATATA
This sequence comes from Bulinus truncatus, assembly GCA_021962125.1. NCBI lineage: Eukaryota > Metazoa > Mollusca > Gastropoda > Planorbidae > Bulinus > Bulinus truncatus. The sequence goes on along the minus strand of JAGDYQ010000059.1, from coordinate 3,219,849 downwards.
AATTACGCTAACCTTAGCGATCAAAACATAAATCATTTTTAAAAAAAAATTATTAGGCTTTTATTGTAATAATAATGATAAAAAAAACAACAACATGCCATATACTTTAACCATTTTAAACTATTGACAACTTTTCAATATATTTGTGTAACATGTTAAATGATCGAGTGGCATAGCCAGGTGAAAAGCGTCTATATTGGCGACGCAAGCAATAGACCCAACTCCAAACTTTTTTTTTTCTATTCATTCGTCCATAACGTTACTTTCTTTTTATTTTCTTCTACATTATTTTTTTTTTCATTCTTACCCGCCAAATTTTCTCCCATTCCCCCCCCCCCTTTTTTTTCTGTAATTAAGTGATATATCTTGTTATGAAGAGAAATGTACAGTTTCTTTTTATCCGCCCAGCGTTGAGTTGTATAGTGGGAAAAGAAAATATGTTTTAAGAAATAAATTTAAAAAAAAAAAAATTGTATATCAATAAATAAAAAAAAAGGGCGTGGGGGGGGGGGGGGCTGGCGGGTTGCTTGAGGAATCAATAGACCCCCGCGGACTATAGACCAACTTTTGCCCCGATGCCTGAATTCAATGGGTTAACCCCCCTCCACCCCCCCCCACACACACACAAACACTTCTAGCCGTGCATTGTGTCTCCTGCGTCTTTTACGGGGGGAACGGGCGTTAAGGAAGAGAGTAACCGTCTAGCCGACTCGCTCTCTCCCCCCACCCCCCAAACAAGAGCCACCCCTGGAGCGGTATTGCAGAGAGTCGATAATACAAGGGGCTGCAATATGTTCCTGTCCGCGCGCATGCGTGCGTGTGTGTGTGTCTGTGTGTGGGGTTTGTGTGTCTCGTCTATCGCATTGAACGTATTGGGTGGTGCCAATACATTCACGGCCCACACACACACAGTACGTTCTAGCCCTGCGGGAAATAATAATATTTATTAATTGACATTATTTCTTTCTCTCTCTTTCTCCCTCTCCCCTCCCCCCTCTCTCTTTTTAAATGGGAGCCCGCGTTAATTGCAACCACTTATATAGATCCCGGTCTCTTTAACTTTCTTCTTTTAACCAATAGGACAGTGGAACCAGCGCCGATCCATTCAAAACGGAAAGAAAAAAAAATCTGCTAGGAATGGGGTGAGTGGTGGGAGGGTTCAGATGACGCAAAGAGAGCTTTTTAAAAAAGACATATATATGTAAGTATATACAGTCGATTCCGCTTAATTGGGACACATCGGGACCGAGGCTTTTTGTCCCAATTAAGCGGCTGTCCCAATTAAAAATACAAATTTACTATTGGCTTCTTGGTTTGGTTTCTTTGAGATTTGTCCCAAATAAGCGGCTGTCCCAACTAAGCGGTGTGCCAATTAAGCGGAATCCACTGTATATGTATGTATGTATATGTATGTATGTATGTATATATATAAAGCGTGTTGCATGCTGGTCGATGGAAACTTTCTAGACAATGTATCTGGTTTTTTTTTATTTCAAAAGTTGCTGGGGGCTTTTTGTGAGCATCCTGGGTAATTGCTGGAAAACTGTATGGCTGTTTACATACTTATTGATAGCTCTGAGGTGTAGACATATTAATAATACCGTCTGTACGTCTCTCGCCCCCCCCCTTATCCCACACCCAGCAGCTATTCATGTATTACCCCACCCTTTTTCTCCAAATTGTTTTGGAATTTGTCTTTGGTCGCGTACTGGCGTTTTATTTTTTTCGGATGGTTGCTCGAAACTGGCGCCGGACACACCACCCCATAAATTGGATAATGATGTTTAATTGCAGGGGGTAAGTCATCAATGTCAGTCCACCTTCACAAGATCAGGGGGGAGGGGCGAATTCCTCGACGGCCATTTCGGGCCCATTATACGCTCAAAAATAATTAACAGTCAAATTAATAGTCAGATTATGGCGCCGGTGTTCTTCTGAACTAGATGTTTCGGTTCTACGACATTGATCTGGAAATTTGTTTGTGACATGACAATAATTACATTTTCTAAGGAATAGTTTTAAAACTTGTAAATTGATTGAATGGCATAAGTGGAGAATGGTTAAGTTGAGATATTAACAAAAAGTTATGAAGTGATTTGCGAGCTATTTGACACATTTTTCTGTTGCATTATCAAAAAACAACTTCCTATCCCTGAGTCAATAAAAAAAAAAAACAACAACACAACAACTAGTTTAAAAGATGTGTCAATGTTTAACCTTTATTTCCTAGATCAGCGCTTCTCAATCGTCCTTGCGACTGTAACCCCCACAAGTAAGTTCGCGAATCAATGTAATTTTTTTTTTCAATATCGAATGTGGTTACCTTTCTAACGCGATAACTTCAGCGCGTGGTTTTTGGTGACGAGTCTTACATCTAACTGGCGACCTTCTTCAAACTCTTTGGTTGTATTAAACGATAAGTACAGTGAATTCCGCTTAATTGGGACAGCCGTTTATTTGGGACAAATCTCAAAGTAACCAAACCAAGAAGCCAATAGTAAATGTGTATGTTTAGTTGGGACAGCCGCTTAATCGGGACAAAAAGCCTCGGTCCCGATGTGTCCCAATTAAGCGGAATCGACTGTATATGTAGCTGCATACACCCCCCCCCCACTGTATCATCGGTTGAGACCCGAAGTCCTCGACTAAATAGCTTTTTTTTTATTAGGACTGAAGAATCAAGGAAGTAATGAGTGTAAGAGTGCAAAGGTTACTTTATAACTGAATCATGGTCACTAATTGAAGAATGTATAACAAGGAACAAATGAATGAAATCATTCCTTAATGTTGAATCTTTAATGTAGAAATCATCAGATATTGGCTCCCTTTGGAAATAACTCGGTCACATTTACCTCCCCCCTCCCCCACCCAGTCCTATATTTGAAGTGGTGTGGTCATCTGGCTGTTTGATGACGTCTATTGTGTGTGTGTGCTATAACACAGTTCAGTTTTATAAAAAGCCGTCATTGCCGCAAAAAAAAAAAAATATGTTGCTGTTTGACGTCATCAAAACATGTAAACTACGTCTCATAACGATGATGAGTCACGTGAATAAATAACTTGCTACTAACGCGAGCTTTTTTTTTTGCCAGGACTAGACGGTTTCGCGTCATTTCCACACTCACACACACACACACATGCACACACTTTACCAGTATACCATCAGAGTCAGCAAACCTGTTTAAAATTTAGTGTAATGATGTGTAGTGTGTGTGTGTTTGTGTTTGTGCGTTTGTTGCTGACGTAACTTCACGATGCTCAGACATAGCTCACAGCTCAGCTTGCACATACACTTCCACTTCAGTTTCCTGAATTACACACACAACACAACTAGTGGTGTGCTAATGTTCTTTAATAAAGAAACACTTCACTCTGACTAGACTGTTTTTAAATTTACTTCATTGTACATATAGTTCATATTTATATATATATACAGTCGATTCCGCTTAATTGGGACACATCGGGACCGAGGCTTTTTGTCCCAATTAAGCGGCTGTCCCAATTAACCAAACAAATTTACTGTTGGCTTCTTGGTTTGGTTTCTTTGAGCTTTGTCCCAATTAAGCGGTGTCCCAATTAAGCGGAATCCACTGTATATATATATATATATATATATATATATATATATATATATATATATATATATATATTACAAATAAGTATTGATATATTTTCATTTGTTACGAGAACTAATGGACTGAACGGATGTTACAGACTTAAATTGTCTCAAATTTAAAAAAAAACAACAACCCAGGATTACTGTGGAAGAGGGTAATGCACATAGAAAGAATGGAAAACAACAGAAGTCCAAAAGCAATATATAAGGCAACACCTAAGGGCAGAGCAAGAAGCAGATGGTTAGAGGAAGTGGAGAGAGTGGAGGAAGAAGACCAGGGATCGGGAAAAGTGGAGAAGAGAAGTATGGCAGGCCTAGAGTCCTAAATGGGCTGTAGAGCCAAAGGAAGAAAGAAGGATTACTGTGATATTTATGAAAAAGATAATAAATGTAGTACATGTATATCCAAGTTTGGAAAGTGCATGTACGTAATTAGATTTAAGAAATCATTGGACCTGCGATATTAGAAGGATCTGACGTCACATCAAAGTGTCTGGGAAGAAACTTCTAGCGACTGGCTGCTCGACCAAGTTTTTTTTTGAAGTGATGGGTGGGGGATGAAGTTTGGCTTATAACAACAAAATGAAGAATTGATCTCCCAGGTTGACACAATGTGTGATATCTGAGAAAAGGGGGGAGGGGTTGGGGGTGGAAGAGTCGAACCTGTTCCTGTGGGGGTTGAAGATAGATACACTAACCATTACAGGAATAACAATTTGTTCTGCTATTTTTTTATAAAAAAGTGTCATAATAATAATGTTAACACCACATTTAAAAAAAAAGTCAGGGTCAAAGTTTACAACAGTCGGCCCACGAGATAAATGGGTTCTTTCAAATCTTAATGCAAACATAGTGTGGATCAAACAAAATGGACAGTAAAATGGCTCGCGAATAATTCTAAATTAACTTTAAAAAAGAATATATTTTTCTTTGCCTGTATAATCTTTGCATTTTAATTAAGTGAGCAGGTTGTGGTCGGTGGTGGTCAGCTGTGGTCGGTTTTAGTAAGTTATGGTCGTCGGTAGTGGTCGGTTTTGTGGTCGGCAGCACGTGTCCTTCATGTCCACATTGTGTTCTGAATTTTCTAGTTAAAAACGAATTTTTTTGTTTTTGTTTCCTCATTTGCAGATTAAGTAGGTCAAACTCTCAAAAAAACACGTGGGTTTTCCCAGTAGGCTATTATTAGTCTGCTTGAAGGTCAACGAAAGAGAGGTTGACACAAGTTACCATTAAATCTACTTTACAATGAACACAAAATACAAAAAAAAAAAATATAGATAGCGCAGTGGTCAGTTTATCTCGTGTATCTCTCGTACCTGACGGGCCTAAAAAGACCCAGGGTTCATAAAGACACTTGGGCCCATAGAGACACGGGGCCCTAATAAGTGTTCTCCGCCCTGGATGAAACAATGGCAGAGCCAACAACACTATATGGTCCACAACACTGTATGGTCATCTACACTGTATGGTCATCTACACTGTATGGTCATCTACACTGTACGGTCAACTACACTGTATGGTCAACTACACTGTATGGTCATCTACACTGTATGGTCAACTACACTATATGATCCACAACACTGTATGGTCATCTACACTGTATGGTCATCTACACTGTATGGTCAACTACACTGTATGGTCATCTACACTGTATGGTCATCTACACTGTATGGTCAACTACACTGTATGGTCAACAACACTATATGGTCCACAACACTGTATGGTCATCTACATTGTATGTTCATCTACACTGTATGGTCAACTACACTGCATGTGCGTATAAATAAGTGACCTGCACAATCATAGCTTAGCGCAATATTCAATTCTAAAAAAAAAAATTTTATCTCTCCGCTATCAGTCAACATGACAATCTGTGAGACAAAGCATTCAACGAAAATGACGCAAAGCTACACTGATTAAGTAAACACAGAATGAAATGTGTGTGTTTGTGTGTGTGTGTGTGTGTGCACGAGTGTGTGTGTTGCAATTGTCGCAGTGGTTGTCTCTGTTCACGCTGTCCGCCAGCAGTTTTTTTTTTTAAATATTAAGTGCTGTTGTTAAAATGTTTTAACATATTTTTTTTATATTGTTGCTTATTCAAATGTTTCGTTGTTAGCATCCATATCCACACGGAAATAGAAGTTTTAAATGTTAATCAGACAGTTATGACGTCGGTCTGTTCCGTAGGAAAACTTAAGTCAAAACTCCAAAACTTAAAGGCAACTTCATTTGACGCAAAAAAAAACAAGCAATTAAGCCTGTTTCATTCTGGACACAGGACGTGTTAGCGCATTTTCATGTTATGTATCAGTACGTTTGATAGCTTTCAGTAAATATTTGTAAATTTTGGAAATGTTTATAAAATCAATTTTGTAATGCATATATCTGTAAAAAAAAATATTATAAAGACGTTTCTTCATATTTGAAAAAAAATTATTTTCTCTTAAATCTAACTACAAGTGGTTTGTGGTTACTGAAATAGGACTCATAATTGAAAACATTCGAAATTGTAGTCATTTAATCGTCCGAAAACTCCGTCAATTGTTGCATAGCTCTGATACTTTCAATTAAACTCAGAACACAAGCTTACTATTTCATTTGATGAGTTTCTTAATAAATCTTGGTGAAACTACGTGCTGCAGTATTTCGCACCAAATGAATGGGTTATTGAACGTACAAGATGTAGAATGGGGCCATATATATAATATATAAGCCCCTTATGAGCCCTGAAGCCCGGCCCTCAGAGGTCCTATCGCAAAATGAACTTTTGATGTACACATGGCAGGCCAAGACCTACAAAATGATATATACATCATGGGTCTAGGACTTATGGTTGCTGAGATATAGGACGCTTCTTTATTAATATAGCTTATATAGTAAAAAACGGTACTTTATAAGCCCCCTTTTACGGCCCTCAGAGGTCAGAACGCGAAATGGAAAAAAGTCATCTCTTGGCAGGCCAAGACCTACAAAATGATAAATACATCATGGGTCTAGGACTTATGGTTGTTGAGATCTAGGGTGATGACGGACAGACAGACAGACAGACAAAACGGGGACACTAGAGCATTTTTTTTCGAAAATGCTCTAAAAATACAAAAATTCGACTCCTTTTACCAAAAAATGTCTAGCTAAATAAAAGTGACATTTTGGTCAACAAAACAATTTGGTTAAATCTGCATAGTGGCAATTAAATAAAAAGAAATTGAAATTAAAAAAAAAAAGAAACAAAAAAAAAACATAATAAAGTATTATTGTAATAAATGATTTGTGTGATTTTATGGATAAAAACCATTACATACATTGCATTATGTCATATAAAGTATAGTTAGACCTCGCTTTACACAGTTAAGGATCGAAGGGGGGAAGGGGGGGAGAGAGAGAGAGAGGCGGGTGCATAGAAGAAATAAATGATACAGCGATAAAATGCGTCAGAACTTGGTGGGTGCGTTTGGAACGAGCCGTCCCCACACCCTTAACGGAACTCACTTTGCTGGAGCCATCTGCAGTGCTTTAGTACGTTTGGGCGTTAGAATCGCTCATCACGGGCGCCACTAACGCTAGCTACGCCCCTTTACCAAAGGTCTGAATTTAAGAAAACTACTCCCTCCCCTTTCCCCCAGCTCACTCCTTTCAATCACCCCCCCCCCAGAGAGAGGTACATTAAGATTCCAATACGGCTTCAATGGAAAACGGTTATTGCAATCTCCTCAACGACTTGAACAAAATCAGAAAGGTTGCGTCAAAAAAAAAACAACAACAACTGGGCTCTACAGACAACATTGAATGCATTGGATGATGGATTATGGATATTTTGGGTGGGAGAGGGTGGGGTGGGGCGGGAAGGATATATTAGGATCCTCGCAAAAGGGTTTCTCGACACTGGCAAGGGGACCTCGAGTCCAAAGAGATACCTCCCTCACTCCCTGCCTGTCCCGCCGTCAGGAACAAACGATCCGTTGTTGATCGTGTCTCTACCGTTCACTCGAGACACACGGCTCCGGACCTGACTGCTCTAACATTGGTCTGTCTACATGTGACGTCAACAGACAACAACAGCGGCGTTTCACGTTGTGTTTTTGTGTTCTGAGCATTGGTTTCTTTTTTTGTTCGTTGCTTCTATTGTTGCTAGAAGTTAGAAGCCTATTGTATTGTTGATATTAGCTAAAGGAAAACCCATTGTATTGTTGTGGTATTATAACGCCTTTTATAACACCTACTTACTATTTTAATTAGATAATTTAGCTTTAGATGAGAATAATTAGTTAAAGGTGGGGAAGGGGCGGATGGTCATTTAGTAGACTTATCAGTAAATAAAAAGTTATTATAAGTTGAGGTAGTTCTGAAATTTTTTAATTAAAAAAATCTGAAATCGGTTTATTAAAACGAGCCAATAAATCTGCTTACAAATAAACACAGGGATTGTGTGGATTGCACAATGCCCCTTTGCCTTAACTCAGGTCAAGCGTGTGGGTTACACAATGCCCATTTGCCCCAACGCATGTCAAGCGTTTGGATTGCACAATGCCCATTTGCCCCAACTCAGGTCAAGCGTGTGCATTGCACAATGCCCATTTGCCCCAACGCATGTCAAGCGTTTGGATTGCACAATGCCCATTTGCCCCAACTCAGGTCAAGCGTGTGGGTTACACAATGCCCATTTGCCCCAACGCATGTCAAGCGTTTAAATAGCACAAGCCCATTTACCTCAACTCAAGTCAGGCGTGCGGATTGCACAAAGCTTGTTGGATCTGCGGAGAATGAAGACCAGCTTGAGCTGGAAAATTCTTTCAGTTATCAAACCCGGGGCAGTCATGTCGAAAGTCGTGCGCTCCACATCTCTCAACCATCTGGACCCAAAAGAAGTAGATAATTTGTCTTTTAATCTCTAAACGAGATAATCTTATTATTGCCTTCCCTAACAACTTAATCAACCACCGACCTCTCCCCCCCCCACCTTTCCCATCCCACACCCCCCACCCCATCATTAACTAGACATCAGCTTAAATATAGTAAATACATAGTATTTAACATATAGTATTAACATATAGTAATGAATAAATGATAAAGTATCAAATATAAAGTATTGTATTTCGTACCACTTTGAAACCGATGTTTGTTAGTGGAGGGGAATACGAAACATCTTTTCCCGTATCCAACCTTCTGTCTATCCATCTATTTCAATGTGTCACAGGCTATCTCTTTCTTACTCTGTCTCTCTCTCTCCCTCCTCTCTTTCTCTCTTTTCTTCTCCCACCCCCCCTTCTCCATAACTCCCCCCAATCTCCCTCCCTCCTTCCCTCTTTCTCTCTCTCTCTCTCTCCCTATTTCTCTCTCCCCCTTTATCTCTTTTCTCCTTCCACTCTCTACCCATCTCCTCCCTTTCTCTCTCACTCTCACTGTTTCGCTGGTCTATGTGGGTCCTTGTCATTACTGGAACATCCCGTCACAAGTGACACTCTCCTATTTATCTTCATCTTCATGTATGCTACCGCCCTCCTCCACCCCCCCCCTTCTCAAACCCGACCCCCGAAGCGATTCTCTGCACGTCACATAACAACTTAAACAGTACGTGTGGAAGCGAATGGAGTCTATGATAAGATGTGCAGTCGCCAGGTAGCTAGTACGGGATGTGTGTACTTTATGTTAGCTACAAAGATCTGTTGTTGTTTTTTTGTAATTATTATTATTAGCATCTATCTGTTTATTGAAATACTAGTGTAAAAAAAAAGGCTATTATATGAGCATTTAATTACTTGCTTTCTAAGTATCTTGATATCAAGTTCTCAATCTGTTGTTAAGCATTGGTTTCATCTACATTAAAGCTAACTTTTTACGTTATAGATATTTGATATATATATATATAGATATTCTAGCTGGTCCGTAGCTTGTGGGGGGGGGGAGGGCTGCGTTGTGTCTGGCCCCCTCTGCTTATTTGTTCTACCTAGTAAAATGTATTACCTGCCCCCTCCCCCCTGCTGTAGAATGCCTGGCCCCTGCTGTAGAATTTTCACGCTACGTGGCTGTATTCTAGATAGATCTGTTATATTTTTCGTAATAATGTATATAAATAATTGTATGCGCTAATGATGTATCGTTGTTGTATCTTACATTTCGTCCATTTTAATAAACGATTATTTTGAAAAAGGAGTTTTACACTTTTACCCAACTTGAATGCCTGTGTGTGTATGTGTGTGTATGTGTGTCTGTGTGCGTGTGTGTGTGTGAGAGTGTGTCAGTGTGTGTGTCTGTGTATGTGTCTGTGTATGTGTCTGTCTGTATGTGTCTGTCTACTAACGGCACAATTCTTCCTCTCATTGACACCGGTGGCTGGCTTCCACTGGTCCACTCTTTAACACATGTCAAGCTAACACCTTACATGTCGCATGTGTTGTATATGAGCTAAATCAGGTCAAGGGGCGGAGAGGGTGTGGTGTGTGACAATGTTTCAAGAAGGTGTGTGGGGAGGGGGGAAAGGAGAAGTCATGTTTTAATGTCAGCGCCATGACTTGCACGGCGATGACCCTCAACGGAAGCTAGGATTGCAATATTAATCCTACACTTATATATATATATATATATATATATATATATATATATATATATATATATCATTGGATACCTAATTATCGTTGTGTATCATGTCATATTTGCTATTGAAGTCATGTATTCAGGGCCGTATTCCCCCAGAGGATACTCGAACCGCAATTTGGGAAACACTGTTTTATATAATTACTCACCCACCCCCATCCCAACCCACCCCACCCCTAACCGGTCGAATGGCTACTGCCACAGACAAAAAAAAATAGACCGCACCCCCTCACCACTCTCCCCCCACTCCCACCCCCACCATCCCTGTCCCGTGCTATCTTAACGAGCGCTGCACCGCTGGCGACGGTTAGGACGTGTAAAAGTCACTCAACATTTTCTCATAAGTGTTGGAATGTCGAGAGAGATCCTACAATTCACCCCTTAACATGAAAACAAAGAGTCAACGTTATATATTGTTCAGGTCTTGTCTCACACCCTCGCGAATAAAAGTCAAAACATCGAAACAAAAAAAAAAAAATTTGAACACAGACTTCACACTTGGTTGTCAATCAAAGACATTCAAATTAAAAAAAAAAAACACTAATTTTGCAGACGTTTATTGCATTAAATATGCACCCCCTCCCCCCCCCCACCCACCAGTATTTCTCCAAATACAGGACCATTGTGTTATCTCAGACCCTCCCCCTTGTATTATGACTTATCCCCCCTTAGCCCGCAGCTATGATTTCCCCCCCCCCCCCAATCGAAGGTATTTAAGGCAAAGATTAAAACAAGTCTCATGTTGTAACTTTCATATCACAGAACTGGTTATTTATGTAAGAAGCAGACACGCCTCAAATTTACAACAAAAAATAACCACAACAACAACAACCAGATATCGCTTCATTGCACAATTTACAAAAAAAAAATATGAATGGGGGGGGGGGGGGGAAATCACACTTTGAGCTGTCGTCTAAGTTTCGGTCTTGAGCACCCCCCCCCCCCGTGTCTGTCTCTCTCTCCACACCACCTCCCCCCACCCCCGCCCCTCTCTATTGCCTCTTTCATTTTTCACTGTTATTAGGTAGATTCATTGACTTATATATAAAAAAAAAAAATTTCAAAATAGCGAAAGCGAATCACTTATCTAATAATGCCTATATGTTCACGCCTGGGTTGATACACTGATTCCAACTCCCATGCAAATAAAAAAAAGTGAAAAAATAATAATAATAATAATTTTTCCGCAGGGAGAAGGATCCTGTGACAGTTTACTCCTTTATTCGTGTGACAGTTTTCCCCACCTCTTATCTCACACTTGACTAAGTTTGCAGGTTTTAGATGGTGTTTTGTCAAGACTCAAGGCCTACCCCAGTGACAAGGGGGTGGGGGGGAGCATTGTTTTTTCTTTGTTCCTGTAAGACATAGAGATATTTAACTGTCAATCTTTTAAAACACGTTCAAATGATTCTAGCTCTATTGTCGTTGTTTCGCTTAACGCGCTGAAAATCTCACTTCCTGGTCAGATGAGTCAGGAGCAAAATTTGTACACTCATGAATTTCGTCACAGAGGGGGCCCTGTATTGCTTCACTGGGTGGGGGCCCATACAATGTATTGCTTCATTGGGTGGGGCCCATACAGTGTATTGCATCACTGGGTGGGGGCCCATACAGTGTATTGCTTCACTAGGTGGGGGCCCATACAGTGTATTGCTTCACTGGGTGGGGGCCCATACAGTGTATTGCTTCACTGGGTGGGGGCCCATACAGTGTATTGCTTCACTGGGGTGGGGCTTGGACAGTGACGTAAATAGCGCCCTTGGCGCCCGGAGGGGCGGACTTGGAGAATGCTACCCATCCCAGTTCAAAACTGTTGTAAAGTGATGAAAATTCCGAACCTTACTGATGACAAAGAAAGTGCAATTAAGGGGCGAATGTGGGTGGGGGACAACCTCCTGCTCCCCCCCCCCCAATGACGCCCCTGTGTTGGGATGGATGTCGAGTATAAAACTATAGGATTGGAAATGTGTTGGCCAAACTTCTAATTTTTTAGTTTTTTTTTTTTTTTTGTTTTATGTAAAGTTTGTAAGACAAGTTCACTTAAGAAGTAAAGATTAAACTTTCGAAATTTTCATGTATTTTCTAGGACCGATTGGGGGGGGGGGAATGATCTGGAAGAACGTAAGGTTTACTATCGAACTGATAGTGCCATGTTCGATCCACGAAGCCCAGGGGCTAAGTCTCTAAAGGTCTACCCCAGCTTTAAAAAGTATATGACAGTCATTGGATATCGTGTCGTGTGGTTACAGACAGTGGTGGCGAACCTTTTTTTTTTTCGGGGCAGCGTGTCCAAGATCCAACCAAATGACAACTTATTTATAGCAAAGTGCCAACACTTCATTGAAATTAAAGGAAGTGATATTTTAGTCGCGTACCGACTGACGAGGCTCTGCGTGCCGACTGTGGCACGCGTGCCACAGATTCGCGACCACTGCTTTATACTTTATCTTGTAATCATCTGTTCAATAAACAATCCAGGTCAGGGGTGAATTCTTTGCCCCCCCCCCCATTGCCCCAATCTATGACCACCCTTTATTTTGGTCTTTGCTGGGTGGGGGGAGCTCTACGAATCGCAACTCCTGCATAGCCCATCTCGCTGCGCCCCTGAAGTTATAAGTGTGTACAAGTCATTGTGACATTTAGAAAAATAAAAATCATGTTTAAACCGTTTTAACAAATTAAAAAAAAAAATTTCGATTCTTCCAGACCACTTACCCCCTCCCCCACCTCCTCCCACACACACACATACACATACATGGTCTATCTGCTGGACATCAAAGGTGCGACAATTGATTATGGCTGTCGGTAAATCATCCCTGGCATTAACGTCCAGTCGTACGGCGTAATGGGAGGATCTTGGCTAAGTCCAGTTTTTATGATGTGACACGTAAAAACTGCGAGTATGACAGGCAGCTCTCCCCCTACCCCTCCCCCTCCTCCTCCCGAACCCCTCTCCACTACTTGACGGACGTGACACGCGTGTCAGGGGGACATGAAGAGATGACGTGCAAAAACCCATGGGCTGGGGAAATGGGTGCATCGGTGGACGGACGCCTCACCCCCCCCCCCCAACCAACTCATCAGGTACACGCATATATAGACATTGAATTCTATACTTCAGGTGATGAAAACGCTCAATTGTGTATGATGTTCTTCATCTTCATCTTAGCTCCATGGGTGGGCAAACGTTTTATGCCGCGGGCCACAATGGGTTCGTAAATTTGACCGGCGGGCCGGTCCACGAGCAGATGGATGGAGTATTGACATGAACTAATATGAATTAAAGGTTGACATGATAACATGAAAAGCTAGTGTCGTGTTCATCATACTTAAAGAAGGAGCATGCCGCGGGCAGAATTAAACAGTACGTAGGGCTGTAGTTTGGCCCTGGGGCCGCAGTTTGGCCCTAGGGTGGCATAGGGTCTCAATGGTACCCCGCAAGCGGATGCTTCTATTTTTTAGAGCATTTTCCAAAAAATAATGCTCTATTGTCCCCGTTTTGTCTGTCTGTCTGTCTGTCCGTCATCACCCTAGATCTCAACAACAATAAGTCCTAGACCCATGATGTATATATCATTTTGTAGGTCTTGGCCTGCCAAAAAATGACTTTGGTCCATTTCGCGATCTGACCTCTGAGGGCCGAAAAAGGGGGCGTTTTAAGTACCGTTTTTTACTATACAAGCTATATTAATAAAGGAGCGCTCTATATCTCAGCAACCATAAGTCCTAGACCCATGATGTATATATCATTTTGTAGGTCTTGGCCTGCCATGTGTACATCAAAAGTTCATTTCGCGATCTGATCTTTGAGGGCCGAAAAAGGGGGCGTTTTAAGTACCGTTTTTGCTTATATTTTAAATATAAATAATAAAAGCAAATCAAAGGGGCGTAATCATTATTTATTTGTCTAACATTTATTCAACATGATTACTTCCCTCTCTATTTATCGTAACCGTGGCCACTGCTTACTTGAAAATGCTCTAAAATGTCCTTTGTCCGAAACGGAAAAGACTTAAATTGCTTGTTTTTGTTAAAGTGTGACTTATGACATCAACGCCTCCCCCCCCCCCTCTTTGGATTCGACTGTTTCTCTTCGTGGGTTGTTTTTTTTTTGGCCTCCTGTTTTTTTAACTTGTCCCTTAGATTCCCATCTAGTGCTAATGTAGTTACTTTATCATCTGGTCTATGGATAGTTTGTCTGATCCAGTTTCCAGTTTCTTTTGCTGATTTCTTGGCGATTCATTATTTTATTTCACATACGATGCTTGGAATCTTTAATGACATGGTGTGCGACATTGCTGCGATGATAGGAATTTTTTTTTTTTAATTTTACTATTTGTTAGACATTAATTCAATGATGATAGTGTAGTCAGCGGTTCCCACACTACACTTTTTAACCCCCCCCCCCCAAAGGATGATGAGGTATGTCTTCGGGTACACCTCACACGTAAGCTAACAAATAAACAAAAATTATTTTTATAATGGACTGTGCTTCCGTTTTCTAATGCGATACTTGGGCGTATGGTTAGGGGATGAGTCACGCATCAAATTGGCGGTGTCTTTAAACTCGTTGTGGTCTTAAAGGAAGATAACATGTCGCTGCGTAACCTTTCCCGTCACCCTCTGGGGTACGTGTACCATCGGTTGAGAACCGCGGAGGTGAATAGACACATGGACCTGGCTGGTGGCAAAGTCAGTACCGTCCGTACAGTGCCGCCGATAGGAAGGGCGGGGGGGGGCAAATGTCCAGGGCACGGCGAGTTTTAGGGGCCCGGACTGTACTAGCCAATCAACTTTTGAAAATATTATTATCAGCACGATGGGGGGGCGTGACAGCCCTTCCCAGGGGCCCGAATTTTCTGTTGGTGGGCCTGCGTCCATAGTGGACCACTCATCTCTAGTAACACCCATGGCTTGACGGTTAAAAAAATATAAATGACTGGCCCAGGGGGTGGGCAAAAGTTTAAAACAGCGGGCCACGTCTGGCTCTTAAATTTATAAGTATGGCCGAGTGGTGTAGATACTCGACTGTCGACCTGAGAGTCCTGGGTTCGATCCTCGGTGAGACCCATGGAATTTTTCCAGGTGAAATTTGGTGCAAAGTTTCCCACAAGTCCACCCAGCTTTAAAATGGGTACCTGACTTAAATTGGGGAAGTAAAGGCGGCTGGGCGTTGTGCTAACCACACAATCCCTTCATATGCCGAGGTTATAGAAACAGATGAATTCTACACTTCACCTGCCCCGAAGGCCCGTTAGGGCTAAGAAGGGAACTTTACTTACTACGAACCAAGAGCATAGGATTGAGCGTTTTTATGAAATAATATACATTGAATGTAAAAGTCATTGATGTGGAGAGGGGCAAAGGGCGTGGGGCCTATTTATAGAGAAGCAGAATGAGGTCGGTTGGGGCCCTGGAAGCAGAACAAAAAGCAATGGGCTCCTTAATAAGTCAAAGGCATGGAAAATACAGTTACAAGTGTGAAATTGGCGTTTCGCTGGGGGCCATTTGGAAGTAGTGTTGTTTTCGTTGACGAAAACTAAAACTAAAACCTTCGTTGACGAAAATGTTGACTTTTCGTCAACGAGAACTAAAACTAAAACTAAAATTAGCAGCAAGACTAAAACTAGACGAAAACTGAAATTATTACAGAAAATACGAAATAAAAACTGAAACTAAAATATGACCTGGGACTAAAACAACACTACCTGGGACTAAAACAACACTATTTGGAAGTCGAGGGGTCCTGGTCGCGCATATTTATAATGGCACTCTGGGCCGGGGCCCGGAGATGCGGGGCCCTATCTGTTGTCTGTGTGTTGGTGTGAACAATTGATAGATGTAGAACATCTACTGTCATTTCTGTATAAATGACAGAAGTATCCTAAAATACACAATCGTCTAACCCGTGTGTCTCTCTCAGGTAGTTTTCATATTGTGCGGTGTATGTGTTATAACCGTGTTTCTCCCTCGCAGGTAGTTTTCATTTCTTATTGCGTTCATGGCAATAAAAGTTAAATGTTATTTTCTATTAGAGTATTTCATACATTTCCTTGTTATTTCTGTTAATACCGTATTCTGTTCATGGCAATATAGGCCACATGTTTTTTTTTCTATTGTCGGATTACGTTCAGCCAGCTTCAGCAGGTTTTCCCACTAGTATATCAAATACACATCTGCATCATAGATATCATCTGACATTTGTATCGTTTGAGCTTACAAGCTCGTGGTTCAACAGAGATAGGTATCACAATCATCAAAGAAATACATTAACGGGCATATTTATAGGTCAGTGTGTTTAGAGGACTACATATTGTCGAATTGATGACACCAGCGATTCATTTTAAAAAAAACCAACAAATCTTGTTTCGTTCTGCTTTGGTTTTATTACGTCAACGGATGGTCTGCACTTCCGTATCCAAGGTTGCACTAAATTTACCGAATATATTATTATTATTATATACCATATACATCGAACAAGATGACTCAATATGTGTTAACAGGATCTTCCTGGACAGAGGCGGTCTGAGTGTATATTGGTCTGCAAGCGTATTCATGTCAGTGTCAGGGGTTTCTATTTTTAGACTCGTATCATCCTTGTGTGAGCGTGCGTTCGTGCGTGCGTGTGTGTTTGTTTGCGTGTGTGCGTGTGTGTTAATGACGATCGTGGGAGTGCAAAGTTGTACGATGGGGTCAAGGTGACATTATTTTAGACCATCTTTGCTTCGTCTTTTTATTTCTATTTTTTTTTACTTAGAAGTCTACTATTTATGGGAAGAAGGAAATGACG
Organism: Bulinus truncatus; assembly: GCA_021962125.1. NCBI lineage: Eukaryota > Metazoa > Mollusca > Gastropoda > Planorbidae > Bulinus > Bulinus truncatus. The sequence continues at coordinate 3,202,852 of JAGDYQ010000059.1, read as the reverse complement.
AATGATGGACTTTTAACTTGCGTCATTCGAGGTAACCGCCATTGACGCGTATAGGCCTACACCATGAGACGCGGATTTGTGTGTTAGTGTGTGTCTTTGATGGCTAGATATGTGTGTCTGTGTGTGTGTGTGTGTGCATGGGTGCTATTATGGAAAAATCAAACTAGTCAGCCTGGCTGCCCCCCCCCCAACCTACCCTCACGGAGTCCACCCTTTTGAGATTTTTGAAATTTTATTTTAATTTTGTGTCCTCAAAGGGCCCAGAACTAAGACGAAGTTAAAATTTGGGAGTTGACGCAGGGAGGCCAGATTTGTCAAAAGATGATAACGGGGCCCAAATAGTTGCAAGCGCCGTTTTTAAAAGTGTTTACGACTTGGGCTTTCAAATTAAACTTTGCCTATGGCCCTCATATTTACCTTTGCCTATCGCCTTCAACTGTACCTTTTCCTAGCGCCCTCATATGTACCTTTGCCTATCGCCCTCATATGTACCTTTGCCTAGCGCCCTCAGATGTACCTTTGCCTATCGCCCTCATATGTACCTTTGCCTAGCGCCCTCATATGTACCTTTGCCTGTCGCCCTAATATGTACCTTTGCCTATCGCCCTAATATGTACCTTTGCCTGTCGCCCTCATATATACCTTTGCCTAGCGCCCTCATATGTACCTTTGCCTAGCGCCCTCAGATGTACCTTTGCCTATCGCCCTCATATGTAACTTTGCCTAGCGCCCTCATATGTACCTTTGCCTATCGCCCTCATATGTACCTTTGCCTAGCGCCCTCATATGTACCTTTGCCTAGCGCCCTCATATGTACCTTTGCCTATCGCCCTCATATGTACCTTTGCCTAGCGCCCTCATATGTACCTTTGCCTGTCGCCCTAATATGTACCTTTGCCTAGCGCCCTCATATGTACCTTTGCCTGTCGCCCTCATATGTACCTTTGCCTGTCGCCCTCATATGTAGCTTTGCCTGTCGCCATAATATGTACCTTTGACTGTCGCCCTCATATGTACCTTTGCCTAGCGCCCTCATATTACCTTTGCCTGTCGCCTTAATATGTACCTTTGCCTGTCGCCCTCTTATGTAGCTTTGCCTGTCGCCCGATTATGTACCTTTGCCTGTCGCCCTCATATGTACCTTTGCCTAGCGCCCTCATATGTACCTTTGCCTGTCGCCCACATATGTACCTTTGCCTAGCGCCCTCATATGTTCCTTTGCCTGTCGCCCTCATATGTACCTTTGCCTAGCGCCCTCATATGTTCCTTTGCCTGTCGCCCTCATATGTACCTTTGCCTAGCGCCCTCATATGTTCCTTTGCCTGTCGCCCTAATATGTACCTTTTCCAAGCGCCCTCATATGTACCTTTGCCTATCGTCCTCATATGTACCTTTGCCTGTCGCCCTCATATGTACCTTTCCCTGTCGCCCTAATATGTACCTTTGCCTATAGCCCTCATATGTACCTTTGCCTGTCGCCCTAATATGTATCTTTGCCTGTCGCCCTCATATGTACCTTTGCCTGTCACCCGGATATGTACCTTTGCCTGTCGCCCTCATATGTACCTTTGCCTAGCGCCCTAATATGTACCTTTTTCTATCTCCCTCATATGTACCTTTGCCTGTCGCCCTAATATCTACCTCTGCCTGTCGCCCTCATATGTACCTTTGCCTATCGCCCTCATATGTACCTTTGCCTAGCGCCCTCATATGTACCTTTGCCTGTCGCCCTAATATGTACCTTTGCCTGTCGCCCTCATATGTACCTTTGCCTGTCACTCTCATATGTACCTTTGCCTGTCGCCCTCATATGTACCTTTGCCTGTCGCCCTCATATGTACCTTTGCCTGTCGCCCTCATATGTACCTCTGCCTGTCGCCCTCATATGTACCTTTGCCTAGCGCCCTCATATGTACCTTTGCCTGTCGCCCTCATATGTACCTTTGCCTGTCGCCCTCATATGTACATTTGCCTAGCGAACTCATATGTACCTTTGCCTAGCGCCCTCATATGTACCTTTGCCTAGCGCCCTCATATGTACCTTTGCCTAGCGCCCTCATATGTACCTTTGCCTATCTTCCTCAATTGTACATTAGCCGAGGCGATCCCAACTCCCTTTATCCCCGCTCCTAACCCCCCCCCCCCATAAACAAACAACGTAACAATATCTGTTTATGCTTAAGAGTGTGTAATACAAAGTGAAAGTTAAAAAACTAAACCAACATTACAACCACAACAACAGTGACCACCCAGGGTCGAAGACTGCGCCGAGGACACTGTAAAATATTTCCACACGTACAACCAAGCAAAATTTAAAAGCTGGTTCGCGAATAACCATCAGTGTCGTCGCTTACAATTGGCCAGTCTCTCTCTCTCTCTCTCTCTCTCTCTCTCTCTCTATATATATATATATATATATATATATATATATATGTATATATGTGTGTGTATGTGTGTGTGTGTGTGAATCTGATCAACATTTTTAAGTGGGGTCCTCGTAAAACATTAATTCCCCTAATTTCCTGCCCCTTAAAACGACACCACTGCTTAAGTCATTTTTAGTTAATGTCCATACATTTAAAATTGTTTCATTCATTTTGATTACTAGTGAGTCAAGCTGTGACTCCTCTTCCAATGCAGTTACACAGGGATGGTTGGATCGATTGATGGGTGGGTTCTGGGTGGTTTGGTGGAAAGATAGATAGATGGATAGATAGATAGATAGATAGATAGATAGATAGATAGATAGATAGATAGATAGATAGATAGATAGATAGATAGATAGATAGATGGATGGATGGATGGATGGATGGATGGATGGATGGATGGATGGATGGATGGATGGATGGATGGATGGATGGATGGATGGATGGATGGATAGATAGATAGATAGATAGATAGATAGATAGATAGATAGATAGATAGATAGATAGATAGATAGATAGATAGATAGATAGATAGATAGATAGATAGATAGATAGATAGATAGATAGATAGATAGATAGATAGATGGTGTTAATTTACAGACAGACGATTGTCTTCTGAGTGTGCCGAAATGGATGGTGGAGGTGTCACTGTGTAAAAAACACATTTGTATCTCATGATTGGTATTTCCCGATTAGTATCTCATGATCATTTTTCAAACATTTGCACACCATTGGTGCTGTCCAGTGTGTGAAGTTCCGGTAAGAATGTGATGAAATCTCTTGAAGATAGATAGATAGATAGATAGATAGATGGTAGATAGATAGATAGATAGATAGATAGATAGATAGATAGATAGATAGATAGATAGATAGATAGATAGATAGATAGATAGATAGATAGATAGATAGATAGATAGATAGTACACAGACCGAGATATACAGTCAGACATATAGACAAACGTGAACTATTTGCTAAAACCTCTTTCGACATGTTGACAGTCAAATTCTAAGACAATCGGACAGACTGATAAAAACAAAAATCAGCTGTTGGTCACTATGGACATTTACGTGAAACAACTTTCACCTCAAAATTTAAAATAAAATAAAATAATTTCTCAGCAGTGTCGAAACATTCCCAAAGTTTGTCATCAAACTGTCAAGAACATTATTCATAGAGGAAAAGAAAAAAAAAGAATTGAACGATATTGTCAAATTTTTGGAGACCGAGTTCCTTCCCGCAGCTACATGCGCGAGCTTAAAAATTGATGAGCCTCTTTCATCCGGGTGTTTTAACGAACGGACCAGACGTCGTTGACAAATAATTTATTCAACATGTCTACGTCGCTTCCCGTCAGGGTGTGAGCGTGCGTGTGTGTGTGTGTTTTAGGGGCTCGATTGTACACACAAAAAATTCCTAATCACTACCGACTCATGTTGAGCGTTCCATCGAAGATGGCGAATAATATATGAAAGCAGTGAATAGACTCCACCATTGATGTACAAACCGGCAAATCGGCTTAATCTAATACAGCCTGGCACGCACAAATTTAAAAAAAAAAAGGCCAAAAAAGATTTTTTTTAAAAGGCCAAAAATTAAAAAAAAAAAAACTTTGACTGAAGGGGGGATTTTTTTTTTATTAAGGGGGAGTTCACCCGCATCTCACATCCACCACTCTTCCGCATCCATCCCGTGTATTGTGGCCCCTTCCTTCGGCGGAGCGCAGAAAAAAGGAAAACAATCCGTGAAAAGCCCGACGCAGTTCTTTTGATTGCTTTATGAGCGGATGGAATTAGAGGTTTGCAAGCTCTCCGCTACCGCGGCTGAACATTAATTGTCTTGATTGAGACCTTCTTGTTAAAAAGCGTATTGCCAGTGTATGAAGTACCCCCGTAGGTTCTTAAATGGTCCGGAACAACAATGCCACTGGTGGAAATAGAAGGCATTAAAAAAAAAAGAAAAAAATCACCGACGTACGGTATTTGAAAAAAAAAGTTCTACAAAGAATAGATTGAGATGATGGTATATGAATGAAGGGGAGAAAGAGAGAAAAAAAAAGGTACGGGGCGTAGGGGGGAGGGGGTGGAGTTTGAGCTAGTGTTGAGGGGGAGGGTGGGGGAATAGAGAAATGCTCCAGACCTCCCAAAAAAAAACAACTAGTGAAAGAAATAGAAACATCGTGTGCCATGGGGGAATATTTGGTGGCGGTGATGCATTCTATATCACGGATTGGGGAAAGGTGTGTTGTGATGGCTGGTGTGGCGGGGCGGGGCGGGGAAGGGGGGGGGAGTGTTGTTAAAAGACCAGCATCTACAAATTACTTTCCTAATTAGCCATAGACATATCTGGGAATTTTCTTTAGGATCCGCTTAAGGGCGTTTTTTTTTTTTTTTTTGAGTAAGCTACCTGCTACAATTATTGAACATGTTGACAGAGATTTTACAATGCTCAGGCGATTGGGGCTTAGGAAATGTACACTTGGAGAGTCCTATGAAAAGTTTTGGGTTGCACAAGGCTATCAAGGCCTCAGTTTACATATCTTGGACCACTGAGAGTATTTTACAAGCAAAGTGCGTTTCCATGACATTCTTCCCTCCCCCCCCCGCCCTCCCTCCCACGCCCAACTGTTAAGTCAAATTAACGGTAAAAATAACGCAGTGGCTACGGATACAGCCAACGTGCATGCGCTCTAGCGCTTAGACGGACTATTTTTCATGCGCGATTGCTGAATTTCGTGGTCCAGCTATAGATATTGCTCCTATCCTAACCCTATCCCTAACCCTAACCCTATCCCTAACCCTGTTCCTAACCCTAATGCGCACACAAATAAATAGTCCGTCTAAGCGCTAGAGCTCATGCGCGTTGGCTGTATCTGTAGCCACTTCGTAAAAATAAATGTCGCCGAAAGGGGAAGCCCCTTTAACCACGTTTGGGGGAGAGGGGGGCGGGCGTCTCAGACGGTGGCCGATTTCGACTACACATAAATATAGCAATGTTTCTAGTGTGTTTGCAGCTTTATATATATATATATATATATATATATATATATATATATATATATGAAAACGAATTCGTTAAGCATTACAGCGCCCTATGACCGCCCCACATTCGCCGCAAAGTATCCTTTGCTTATGTAAACTGAGGCCTTGATAGCCTTTGTAGATGCTGGTCTTTTAATATATATATATATGAAAACGAATTCGTTAAGCATTACAGCGCCCTATGACCGCCCCACATTCGCCGCAAAGTATCCTTTGCTTACTTTCCCCCAAAGAGATTTCGCCACATCGCAGCACGGGTCATATTGGATTGAAGTTTCCTTCTCATAGAAATGATCTCAAGACCTTCAGTTGAGGATTTCACGTAACTCTATTCTCGTTCTTACCAGTTGAATGTCCTTGGCACCAACTGAACTGTCAGACTACTGGATAGTCAAACTTTGTAACAACCTTGACATCACTGTCCAAGGGCCCCCTTTCCTGTGTTTTTTTTTCAAATCAGTTTTGCGTTTTGGTGAGGGGCATGCAACAGCAGTAGCCCCCCTCCCCCTAACCCTCAACCCCGATCTCCCCCCCCCCACCGCCCCCCCCACTCGCCCCAGCCAAATATTTCTGGTAGTCTGTGCCTGGCGCTTCCCTTCCCTCCTTCCACCTAAGACTTCTGAATAGTGTCTAAACTTATTATCTCAGATGATCAAAAAAAAAAATAAATAAATAAACTCAAAGCGATATAGGAAGTATAATATGAACGGTGTCCTATGATATTCTCTTCTCCCCCCCCTCCGGCCCCCACCCCACCACACCTTCCCCCTCCCCCCCCCCCCGCCACACATCGTGACTTCTTGAACGAACCGGTTAGCTGCAGGCTAGTGACCAGTAGAGAATAACAACGACCAACACCTTTTTAAGGATGACTGACCTACAATTGATTGTGTGTGTGCGTGTGGGGGGGGGGCTTGATACAGTGCCCGCCCCCCCCCCCCAGGTGGTTATCGTGTGATAACTGTAGAGGTAGAGGAGGCAGGAGGGGGGGGAATGTGGGTGGGTGGGGGGAGGTCTATTCTCACAGGGTGTACGACAAGAGAACAATAGATATTAATTACACAAATAGATTTGAAAAATCGATTATTTTTTTTTTTAAAGGGGACAGTGGTATTGTTGGCTAGGATTTAATGATTTGGAAAAAAATAAATAACTAAAATGGACTATAGTGGAGATTAAAGAGGAAATAAAAGAACACAGATCTAGTTACAGGCCCGTAGTGTGCGGGGAGTGGGGGTCAGGGGGGCCGGGTCCCCCCTCCCTGCTTTTTGTCTGGCCCCCCTCTGCTTGTTTGCTCTACATAGTAAAATTTATTTCCTGTCCCCCCTCCCCGCTGTTGCCTGTCCCCCCCCCCCCCAACAGTAGAATTTTCACGCTACGGGGCTGTCTAGTTAGGAGTGGAAATCAAGAAAAAAAAATTACAAAAAAAAAAAAATAATGATAGAAGCACCAACCAATGAATGATTCCATTTTAGCAGTGGGGGGTTTACCCGCCCGAAGATAGTGCGTCTACACCAAACCTCCTGTGTGCTTGCGCTTTAATCTCATACAGTGACTTGAGTTAGTAATATAGATGTATATCCACACACACACACACACACACACATACATAATGTCCAGCTATGCCATAGCAGACTTAATGAAATCTCCACAATCGTGTCTTCCTTCAGACCCATGTTCCTCTTGCTGGTTGTCTGTTTGTGTACGTGTGTGTGTGTGTGTGTGTGTGATGGATTAGGAGTGGAGTTAATCTTGATGGTGTGGATGATGTGTTGGTGGTACATGGGACGGGGGTGTGGATAGGGGCAGGGGTGTCTTTAATCTCTCTCTGTCTTTCTCTGTCTGTCTCTCTCTCTCTGTCTCTCTGTCTCTCTCTCTCTCTCTCTCTCTCTCTCTCTCTCTCTCTGTCTCTCTCTCTGTCTCTCTCTCTCTCTCTCTCTCTCTCTCTGTTCGTCTGATTTTTTTCTCTCAATTACCGCCCCATATATTTTTTCCTCTCGTTTTAAGTAGCCATTTCCCCCCCCCCCCTGTCAATGCAGCTGCTTAGTAGGCGTGGTTAGACATTAAGGATCGCTTTCAGTAATTTCAGGAAGCGTGCAACCGTAAGATACATGGGCGTGGCTTTTGGTATTTTCTTTTTTTTTTTTTAAAAAAAAGGGGGGAAAAGTATTGCTAATGAAAAGTATGTAAAAAAAAAAAGAAAATATTTGAAAGACATATAAAATAGATGACCTTTGACATTTCGTGAAATTTGATTGACGTTGGGGAAGAGGGGAAATTGGAAGAAGGGTGAAAGGGGGTGGGGTGGGTGGTTGTGTGTGGTGGGTGGTGGTTAGTTGGGAGGGGGGGGATTTTCCGAGGACTGAAGACTTCGTTGACGGTTAAACTAAAGATGAAAAGATTCCAGTGTGTACAATAAAAGGTAGGTAGGGTGGTCCAGGTGTTGTGTCATACATACACGGCAGCCCCGTCAACAATCTGGACTTTGTTGTTCAAGCTAGGCGGTCTAAATACAAACAAGTAGCTCACACATAAACACACATACACAACACACATACACAAAACACAACACAAACACTCGTGAAAGCGATATTTAAAAAAAAAAGGCTTACACGTGAACACACATACATATAAAAAAACGTATAGTTGGGGTGGGGGGGGTCTTTAAGCAAAATGACATTGGGAGGGGTGGGGCGTGTGAGGGGGGCTGTCAAGGTCGACGCCTTCAAATTAGGGCCCTCTAATAATATTTTAGAAAGGGGGCCCAAATGACCCTATTTTCAACCAATATGCTGTAGGTAACGGCTAATTAAAAGTCCTAATAGTGAGTACTATAAGCAGTCAACGATTTGATAGAGCGAGTTTTTTTTTGTGTGTGTGTGTGTGCATATTCTAATTTGCAGTAGCGTATGAATGGTACTGTGGGTTGCGTGACCGGACAGGGCGTTTAACTATGAAGGGGCGTCCAAAGAGCTCTGTAAATGTTGATTTGATTTTTTTTGCACTTTTCAGATTTTCGAATGCGCACCAAAAAAATGTAACACACACACAGGGCCCCACTTTTGTCTCTATCTACGTGTCTGTCCATAAATCAATGTAGATGTATATGTCCCATCCTCCCAGTCACTTTATAATGCATGGTTTAGATTCGTTATGATGTGTTCAGGATTGATGTAGATCATCGGAGAGTACCAATCGATTTATCCAGGTCCCCCCTCTCCCCAATTCCACCCAGCTTTAAATGGGTACCTGACTTAAGGTGGGGAAGCGACGGCGGATGGGCGTTATGCCAGCCACACACAGAGAGTTGAACTATTGTCTGTCTCTATGTCAAAACCTTTGCAGGGCACAAGTGGTAATGTTATAATAGTATTATCCAAGGAACTGTCTATTTGTACACATGTGCGAAGAAGCGAAGACGGACACATGTGTGGTGATAGCCACAAATCATAATTACATGTCTAGGAGATCGACTGACGGAGTGGAATCTCGTGTGGACCACACAGATGGGTGGAGTTCTATTTTTAAATTTTGTTTTCTTTTTTTTTTCTTCGTTTGTAATCGAATTACATTTTGTTTTTCTAGTAGCCCTTGAATTAGATAAATGAACGTTGAATGTTAGAAGATGTGTGAAAAATTGCATCACATACAGAGATGGCACTGATACACGGCAGCCGATGGTGTTTGATTTACAGACAGACGACCAACCGGGCACTAATACACGGCAGCCGATGGTGTTTGATTTACAGACAGACGACCAACCGGGCACTAATACACGGCAGCCGATGGTGTTTGATTTACAGACAGACGACCAACCGGGCACTGATACACGGCAGCCGATGGTGTTTGATTTACAGACAGACGACCAACTGGGCACTGATACACGGCAGCCGATGGTGTTTGATTTACAGACAGACGACCAACCGGGCACTAATACACGGCAGCCGATGGTGTTTGATTTACAGACAGACGACCAACCGGGCACTGATACACGGCAGCCGATGGTGTTTGATTTACAGACAGACGACCAACTGGGCACTGATACACGGCAGCCGATGGTGTTTGATTTACAGACGGACGACCAACCGGGCACTGATACGCGGCAGCCGATGGTGTTGATTTGAGATTTCTACCAACGTCAACTTTGATTGTCTTCTGAGTGTGCTGAAATGGATGGTGGGGGTGTCACTGTGTATAAAACACATTTGTACATCATGATTGATATATCCTGATTTGTATCTCATGATTGGTATTTACTGATTTGTATCTCATGATCTTTTTTCAAACATTTGCACACTATTGGTGCTGTCCAGTGTGTGAAGTTCCGGTAAGGATGTGATGAAATCTCTTGAAACTTATAGACCACCAATGGGCGGTTTATGTTGTGTTATTATTTAATCCCCTCCATAGCCGATGGAGCATTGGTTATGGAGGCACAACGGGAAATAGAGCAGGAACTTTAACGAAGCTGTCCAGTAGCAAGTAACATCTTTTATACCAAACCCAATTGTTGAATTGTTTTTTTTTACGTCATTTGTAAAAATTCTGTAAACCACTAATGGGACGCATTTAAATATATTTATAGTAACAGTCAAATTAGGATTATCGCAGGGATCAATTTAAATTAATATAATAATAAATCTTTGACAGAATAGAATAATCAAGATATTTAATAAAAAACCGCAGTACCAGATGCAGTTTCGTAGGTGTTTTAATGTTTACTATGGGTGTTTTATTGTTTAATATGGGTGTTAATGTTTAATATTGGTGTTTTATTGTTTAATATGGGTGTTAATGTTTAATATTGGTGTTTTATTGTTTAATATGGGTGTTTTATTGTTTAATATGGGTGTTAATGTTTAATATTGGTGTTAATGTTTAACATGGGTGTTAATGTTTAATATGGGTGTTTTATTGTTTAATATGGGTGTTTTAATGTTTAATATGGGTGCTTTAATGTTTAATATGGGTGTTAATGTTTAATATGGGTGTTTTATTGTTTAATATGGGTGTTATTGTTTAATATGGACAGTGGCGCAACCAGCAAAAAATGCTGGGGGGGGGCACACATATAGAAAAAAATGCTGGGGGGGGGGGGGGCTCACATACAGAAAAAAGACAGTTTATATAGTAAAATATGTATGATGATTTGGTCGGTGGGTGCTTAAGCCTCCCCGCTGCCCCCCCCCCCTGTTTGCGCCAATGAATATGGGTGTTAATGTTTAATATGGGTGTTAATGTTTAATATGGGTGTTAATGTTTAATATTGGTGTTAATGTTTAATATTCGTGTTAATGTTTTATATGGGTGTTATCGGTTAATATTGGTGTTAAGATGTACTTGAGGTTCCGTGTTTGTATTCTGTACCACTCATGCGTGATCTGATTAAGTGGTGATGACTTGACATGGTGATGGCTTGACGTGGTGATGGCTTGACGTGGTGATGACTTGACGTCTTCCTGGTTCAATTTCACTGAAGGCCGTTAAAAAAATGTTTAGATTAAAAATAGACGACTGGGAAAACAAATATCAACGACAGTAACAATGATGCAAGCGTTTACGGACCTGCGTCACTTCTTTTGTTCAAGATCATCGTTACACTCTCTTTCATTCCACGGATTTAGTCCTGATTCGCCCCCCCCCCCAATCTAGCGCCTTCTGTATAACGTACATCGTTCACCGGTGGCACAGAGGCTGTGAGCACAATCAGCGTGATAACGAACATGGATTCCTATCCTAACAACGCCAGTTCCTTTGTGGTGCACTCTATATATATAAAACGAACAAACAAACAAACAAACTGTCCCTAACCCCATTATTGGTTATGGCGTCCCCTTAAAGAATTAAAACCCCATCAGGGTGCCGCGCTGATGACGGGCTCAGTTCCAAACGCCCTATTTCTTCCGTACAACCACCTTGACCTCACTGTCAAGGGCAGCCCCCCCTGCTCTTCCAGTCTTTATTTCAAATTATGTCTTGGAGAGGGGCATTCAGGCCCCCCCCGCCCCAAGCCAAAAACTTCTATAAGTCTATGCCTGGCGCCTCCCTCTTCCACCCAAGACTTCTGAATAGTGTCTGAACTATTGCTTTTTTTTTTTAATGGTCTATGATAGATGAATACCTCTCATGCCTGACATGCATTAAAATGTTTTTTTGTTTTTTTTAAATGCCGCCCTTGAATGATAGCAGATGAATTGCCCCTCGGGAATGTCCGCCTCGGAATAGTTACGCCGATGATATTTTTATTTTTTTTTATTTTACCTTTATATTTTATTCAATTTATCATCATACTAAAATTATGCTCCTTGCAATTGTAAATGACAATTTGCATCCTGGACTTTCCATTGGTCCATAATCTCCAACCCAAGTCTTCCAATCCCCGAACATTGTCATCAGGAATAACGCGTAAACTGTTTTCCATGCGCTCGCATTTTGTCGCCTCAGTTAATCCTCCAGCTGTCCAGTTAATCCCTTACTCGTGTCGCCGTGTATATAAATCAGCCCCAGCATTAAACGTATCGCGGGAAGTCATAAATATACCTCCGCAGCGGCCTCGTCATCGTCGTCGTCATCAGCCGAGCTGATATAGTACCGAAATAGGTTATATGACGTCGAAAATAAGATTTAAATTATACCTTAAAACCTTATTTCACCAATACTAATATTTAACGAAATTCAATACCCCCCCCCCCCCAAAAAAAATCCACAAACACTCAAATTATGTAACAAACGATTCCTTCCTACAACCAAGATATCTACGGGAGAAAATTTTCAGGTTTTATGTAAATTTATATCATTCGTTTGCGATATATATATAGGGACATTGATTACTTCCACCCAAGGCCGTCGTAGCCTATAGTCACTTACGTAGAGCCCCAAGTAGGCCCTAGCCCCCCCCCCCCCCACCGCGACGAACAAAGACGGCTCTGCCCCCACCCCTTTTCACCCTCTTGCGACATAAAACATGTAGCGGCGAACCCTCGTTTACAATTGCAGACCAATAATGTCTGGTTAGATGATCAGGGGTTTGGCAAACCAGCCATTAGAATCGCGGGCCACATTGAGTTCGTACATTTAAGACGAGAGCGGAAGGATGGAAAGTTGACATGAAACTAGTGGCGGTCCGCATCAAACACTCCGGCAAGCCGTACGTGGCCCGCGGACCATAGTGCGCCCAATGGCTGGGTTAGATGAGTCAGTCGGAAACTAATTCATCTGTAACTATGTTGATGTTAAATAATTAAGCGTTGCAATGGGTACCTTTTTTTTTAAAAAAAAAAGTAAAAAAAAAATTATGTTAATAATCAGTGGCTAGTTACATTACGGTAACATTATTAACAACAAATATCTTTCATAAGACGGTCTTTGTAATTGAAAATATATATATACTAGCTGTACCCTGCAAAACCTTTGCATAGAGTTATATCCCCTTATGCTTGATTGGTAGGCTAGGTTATTTTTTGGTTTCGGGCAGATCCGATTTTTTTTCATGGTTGTATTTTAAACTGGAATACTGTTGTATTAATTCTTTACTTTCGATTTAACGCACACTGGAAATGAGTATTATTATTTATGATATATATATTTGTTTTTACGTGTAAATAAAAGATATTATTGTTTTTAATTTCAAAAGAAATAGTCGGCGAGTCCTTGCTTGGGATTAAACTGCAATAGTTTTAAGTTAAATGAAAACGTTAACTGCTGTTAACAGGATTAGGGGAAGTAGGTTTTCATTTTTTTTTCCAAACATTTCACCAAGGTCC
>JAGDYQ010000059.1:3178873-3183873 GCA_021962125.1 Bulinus truncatus | reverse complement strand
TGTGTGTGGGTAGCATAACGCACATCCGCCGTCGCTTCCCCACCTTAAGTCAGGTACCCATTTAAAGCTGGGTGGAATAGGGGAGGGGGGGGCTTCAATCCACTTTTTACTTGGACCTGGATAAATCGAATGGGTACTCTCCGAGGATCTACATCAACCCCGAACACATCGTAACGAATCTAAACCATGCATTGTAAAGTGAATGGGAGGATGGGACATATACATCAACATTGATTGATAGACAGATACGTAGATAGACAAAAAGTGGGGCCCTGTGTGTGTTACTTTTTTTTTGGTGCGCATTCTAAAATCTGAAAAGTGCAAAAAAAAATCAAACCAACATTTACAGAGCTCTTTGGACGCCCCTTCATAGTTAGACGCCCCTTCATAGTTAGACGCCCCTTCATAGTTAGACGCCCCTTCATAGTTAGACGCCCTGTCCGGTCATGCAACCCGCAGTACAATTCATACGCCACTGCAAATTAGCACATGCATACATACACACATGCATACACAAAAAAAACTCGCTCTATCAAATCGTTGACTGCTTATAGTACTCACTATTAGGACTTTTAATTAGCCACTACCTACAGCATATCGGTTGAAAATGTTTTCAATTGGGCCCCTATTTAAAATTATAATTAGAGGGCCCTAATTTGAAGGCGTCGACCTTGACAGACCCACCCCCGCCACCACGCCCCCCAATGTCATTTTGCTTAAAGACCCCCAAATATACGTTTTTTTTTATATGTATGTGTGTTCATGTGTAAGCCTTTTTTTTTAAAATATCGCTTTCACGAGTGTTTGTGTTGTGTTTTATGTATGTGTGTTGTGTGTGATGTGTGTTTATGTGTGAGCTACTTGTTTGTATTTAGACCGCCTGGCTTGAACAACAAAGTCCAGATTGTTGACGGGTCTGCCGTGTATGTATGACACAACACCTGGACCACCCTACCTACCTTTTTATTGTACACACTGGAATCTTTTCATCTTTAGTTTAACCGTCAACGAAGTCTTCAGTCCTCGGAAAATACCCTCCTCCCCCGCTAACGACCACCCACCACACACAACCAACCCCCCCCCCCTTTCACCCTTCTTCCAATTCCCCTCTTCCCCAATGTCACTCAAATTTCACGAAATGGCAAAGGTCATCTATTTTATATGTCTTTCAAATACTTTTTTTCTTTTTTTAACATACTTTTCATTAGCAATACTTTCCCCCCCCCCACCCCCCTCTTTTAAAAAAAAAGAAAGAATACCAAAAGCCACGCCCATGTATCTTACGGTTGCACGCTTCCTGAAATTACTGAAAGCGATCTTTAATGTCTAACCACGCCTACTAAGCAGCTGCATTGACAGGGGGAAAAATGGCTACTTAAACGAGAGGAAAAAAATATGGGTCGGTAATTGAGAGAAAAAGATCAGACGAACAGAGAGAGAGAGAGAGAGAGAGAGAGACAGAGAGAGAGACAGAGAGAGAGAGAGAGAGATTAAAGACACCCCTGCCCCTTGCCCCTATCCACACCCCCGTCCCATGTACCACCAACACATCATCCACACCATCAAGATTAACTCCACTCCTAATCCATCACACACACACACACGCGTACACAAACAGACAACCAGCAAGGGGAACATGGGTCTGAAGGAAGACACGATTGTGGAGATTTCATTAAGTCTGCCATGACATAGCTGGACATTATGTATATGTGTGTGTGTGTCTGTGTGTGTGTGTGTGGATATACATCTATATAACTAACCCAAGTCACTGTATGAGATTAAAGCGCAAGCACACAGGAGGTTTGGTGTAGACGCACTATCTTCGGGCGGGCAAACCCCCCACTGCTAAAATGGAATCACTCATTGGTCAGAGTTTCTATCATTATTTTTTTTTTTGTAAATATTTTTCTTGATTTCCACTCCTAACTAGACAGCCCCCGTAGCGTGAAAATTCTACAGTTGGGGGCCAGGCAACAACAGGGGGGGGGGGGGGCAGGAAATAAATTTTACTAAGTAGAGCAAACAAGCAGAGGGGGGGGGCAGACAAAAAGCAGGGAGGGGGGACCCGGCCCCCTGACCCCCACTCCCCGCACGCTACGGGCCTGTAACTAGATCTGTGCTCTTTTATTTCCTCTTTAATCTCCACTATACTCCATTTTAGTTATTTATTTTTTTCCAAATCATTAAATCCTAGCCAACAATACCATTGTCCCCTTTTAAAAAAAATCGATTTTTCAAATCTATTTGTGTAATTAATATCTATTGTTCTCTTGTCTTACACCCTGTGAGATTAGACCTTCCCCCACACACACCCACTCTCCCTCCCCTGTCTCCTGTACCTCTACAGTTATCACATGATAACCACTGTATCAAGCCCCCCCCCCCCCAATCAATTGTAGGTCATTCATCCTTAAAAAGGTGTTGGTCGTCGTTATTCTCTACTGGTCACTAACCTGCAGCTAACCGGTTCGTTCAAGAAGTCACGATGATGGGTGTGGCGGGGGGGAGGGGGTGGTGGGGTGGGGGCCGGAGGGTGGGGGAGAAGAGAATCTCAGACACCGTTCATATTATACTTCCTATATCACTTTACGTTTATTTTTTTTTGATCATCTGAGCACATTCTGAGATAATAAGTTTAGACACTATTCAGAAGTCTTAGGTGGAAGGAGGGAAGGGAAGCGCCAGGCACAGACTACCAGAAATATTTGGCTGGGGCGAGTGGGGGAAGGGGCGGTGGGGTGGGGGGAATTGGGGTTGAGGTGGAGGGGGGGGCTACTGCTGCTGTATGCCCCTCACCAAAACGCAAAACTGATTTGAAAAAAAAAACACAGGAAAGGGGGCCCTTGGACAGTTGAGGTCAAGGCTGTTACAAAGTTTGACTATCCAGTAGTCTGACAGTTCAGTTGGTGTCAAGGACATTCAGCTGGTAAGAACGAGGATATAGTCACGTGAAATCTTCAACTGAAGGTCTTGAGATCATTTCTATGAGATGCAAACTTCAATCGAATATGACACGTACTGCGACGTGGCGAAATCTCTTTGGGGGAAAGTAAGCAAAGGATACTTTGCGGCGAATGTGGGGCGGTCATAGGGCGCTGTAATGCTTAACGAATTCGTTTTCATATATATATATATGTATATATATATATATATATATATATATATATATATATATATATATATATATATAAAGCTACAAACACACTAGAAACATTGCTATATTTATGTGTAGGCGAAATTGGCCACCGTCTGAGACGCCCGCCCGCCCCCCCCCCCCAAACGTGGTTAAAGGGGCTCTCCCTTTCGGCGACATTTATTTTTACCGTTACATACAATGACTAATTTGACTTAACAGTTGGGCGTGGGAGGGGGGGGAGACAGAATGTCAGGAAAACGCCCTATGCTTGTAAAATACTATCAGTGGTCCAAGATATGTAAACTGAGGCCTTGATAGCCTTGTGCAACCCAAACTTTTCATAGGACTCTCCAAGTGTACATTTCCTAAGCCCCAATCGCCTGAGCATTATAAAATCTCTGTCAACATGTTCAATAATTGTAGCAGGTAGCTTACTCAAAAAATTAAAAAAAAAAAACAACAAACAAACGCCCTAAGTCGGATACTAAAGGAAATTCCCAGATATGTCTATGGCTAATTAGGAAAGTAATTTGTAGATGCTGGTCTTTTAATAACATCCCCCCCTTCCCCGCCCCGCCCGCCACATCAGCCATCACAACACACCTGTTCCCAATCGTGATATAGAATGCATCACCGCCACCAAATATTCCCCCATGGCACACGATGTTTCTATTTCTTTCACTAGTTGTTTTTTTTTTTGGAGGTCTGGAGCATTTCTCTATTCCCCCACCCTCCCCCTCAACACTAGCTCAAACTCCACCCCCTCCCCACTGCGCCCCGTACCTTTTTTTTCTCTCTCTTTCTCCCCTCCCTTCATATACCATCATCTCAATCTATTCTTTGTAGAACTTTTTTTTTTTCAAATACCGTACGTCGGTGATTTTTTTTTTCTTTTTTTTTTAATGCCTTCTATTTCCACCAGTGGCATTGTTGTTCCGGACCATTTAAGAACCTACGGGGGTACTTCATACACTGGCAATAAGCTTTTTAACAAGAAGGTCTCAATCAAGACAATTATTGTTCTGCCGCGGTAGCGGAGAGCTTGCAAACCTCTAATTCCATCCGCTCATAAAGCAATCAAAAGAACTTCGTCGGGCTTTTCACGGATTGTTTTCCTTTTTTCTGCGCACCGCCGAAGGAAGGGGCCACAATACACGGGATGGATGCGGAAGAGTGGTGGATGTGAGATGCGGGTGAACTCCCCCTTAATAAAAAAAAAAATCCCCCCTTCGGTCAAAGTTTTTTTTTTTTTAATTTTTGGCCTTTTAAAAAAAATCTTTTTTGGCCTTTTTTTTTTTTTAAATTTGTGCGTGCCAGGCTGTATTAGATTAAGCCGATTTGCCGGTTTGTACATCAATGGTGGAGTCTATTCACTGCTTTCATATATTCTTCGCCATCTTCGAAGGAACGCTGAATATGAGTCGGTAGTGATTAGGAATTTTTTGTGTGTACAGTCGAGCCCCTAAAACACACACACACGAACGCTCACACACTGACGGGAAGCGACGTAGACATGTTGAATAAATTATTTGTCAACGACGTCTGGTCCGTTCGTTAAAACACCCGGATGAAAGAGGCTCATCAATTTTTAAGCTCGCGCATGTAGCTGCGGGAGGAACTCGGTCTCCGAAAATTTGACAATATCGTTCCATTCTTTTTTTTTTCCCCTCTATGAATAATGTTTTTTGACAGTTTGATGACAAACTTTAGAAATGTTTCGACACTGCTAAGAATTTAAATTTTGAGGTGAAAGTTGTTTCACGCAAATGACCATAGTGACCAACAGCTGGAGTTTTGTTTTTATCAGAAAGTCTGTCCTATTGTCTTAGAATTTGACTGTCAACATGGTCGAAAGAGGTTTTAG